>JAHZNC010006819.1:0-51233 GCA_027744095.1 Zhuqinia jingwanae | reverse complement strand
CTTTGTAATGCGTGTTAGGGCATAATACCAGACATTGTATTAATGACTGACGCCTGTAAACCGTTAAATAAAGTCTCTATCTATCTATCTATCTATCTATCTATATTCTGCTTCTGATAATAATTGCTTCATCTTGTAATGGATTTAAGATATTTTTCGCTTCCAGAGAAATGTATGTAGACACAAGGACTGTCCTAGTCCTATGCAGCGTAATCATTGGCAATATATGTATGATTCTTGTGCTTTTTAAACTGAAGATTTTTTCTTTCCTCTTTTGAAATTGAAATGTTTTTTTTATAATTGGAATATTGAAAACTAGACGTGTTACTGATTTGTAGCACGCGAATGGAAAAATTCAGAACGCAAAATAAATTCTTATGTTATTCCGTTATATTACAGCTTTTAATGTTTCTTGGCATGTAGACACATTTTATTATTATTAAAGACTTTAAAGAAACCAGGGTAAAGTCAAGCAAAACTTTATCAGTTAAAATAAATGTCAAAATTGTGGCCACAACAGTTATTTGTCGGAATTAGATTAATTTGGCTACATACAATAAAAATGGTGAGCCCACATGTCGCATAATATGTACATATATAATCTGTCCATAAAATGAAGTTAATGACAGGATCGGATTTTTATAATGCCACTTCAAGTTTTTGATGGAAAAGAAACAAGCGAGCGTCATCTGCCTTCCACATTTATCTTTGGTAATTTAGTCCATACAAATACATCGTTCGGTAAGTTGTATGTCGGAGAATAGCACGGTAATACTAACTATTTATCATCGCTTGAAGAATGATTTTGAGGTAGTTTATAAATGTTAAAAATCCTCAACAAACATGGAACACTATTCAGTCTATCAGAGTTTGCGTTTGCAATCTATTCCAAAAAATTGTTTATTTCTTCTTCTTTTAAAGAAATTAAAGTCGTCCTAGGTAATAAAAATACAAAATTTGTGAAACGTTTAATTCAGAA
Organism: Zhuqinia jingwanae; assembly: GCA_027744095.1. Classification (NCBI taxonomy): domain Eukaryota; kingdom Metazoa; phylum Arthropoda; class Collembola; order Entomobryomorpha; family Paronellidae; genus Zhuqinia; species Zhuqinia jingwanae. The sequence continues at coordinate 50,254 of JAHZNC010006819.1, read as the reverse complement.
AAATTCCCTGTTTAGTTTTTCATGAAAACTTGGAATTTTCTAAATTTTCAGAACTTGCAACAATGATAGTAGTGCTGATCTTTTTGGTAACGTCAGTGATCGCTGGCAAAGGAGGATATGGAGAGGAAAATAATAAACTGCCAGTTTTTGAAAAGCCTAACTTACCAGCCACCCAAAGTTCATCATCCACAGGATTTATACAAAGACGTGATGTGCCTGACGCCCTGATAGATCCATACTCCGTGTTGGGAGTCTTATCATTTGGGGTATACATTTTCTATATTTTGTATAATCGCTACCAAATGGGAATGGGAGGGCTAAAGCATAATATGGGAGGAGGCGGTGGCGGCGGCGGTGGTGGTGATGGAGCAGGAAGTCAGCCTAGTGGATCGCCAGCACCTGCAGTATCCAACCTGTTTAGTGTCGGTTCAGAAGAAAACTTAAAGGCGTACTTGCTAGAAATGGCATCTAAAATTCTGTCAAATGCTGCCAAAAGTAATTCCATGAACAATACTTCTCCATTGCTGGACACGTTAGACTACTATGATGACTCTGCAGACATGCAAACATCTTAATTTTTATAAAGATTTGTATATCAATTATATATTATTGTACTATTGTTTTACATATTATAAGAATAAACATTACTGATCAATTCAATTGCTCCATGTCATATTTTGAAGTTATAATTTACAAGCATACAAAATAAATAAAATGATTGATTTTGACTACCGACAGAGATTTCTAAAGGAGTCCTTAATATTTTTGACATCCATTCATGACATTTACGGTTACACTCGGCAATTTGTCCTTCAAAAGCTGCTCAATTAATATATCCCCCTTCTACGCACCCTCAAAATCAAAACAACTCACCATGTGTAATACAAAATGTGTTCCACTTATTGCATGACGTTGAATGTTTTTAAGCTTCTACATAAAAACTCATGCTGCAGAAAAAAAAGGTTTTATTTATAAATTTTTCAGTAAAATCCATTCAAAAAATTTACTTAGGTAATCAGAGCGAGCAAATGCCAGTTTTGTTAGTGTGATCAATAGGATTCTCCTTTTTCAATGCATCGGTGCAGTAACAATGGCAAAGGGCTCAATTACAAGAAGAACAAAGAATGGAACTAGTTTTCCTATAAAGTTCATGAACACTGAAGAAGCTTTAGATAATTACTATTTTACACACATGATATAATTTAGTACACAACCTGTCATTCCGATGCGATAAGAACTAAGAACTGCAGATGACAAAGGAAGAATAATACCACTTGAGCACATGTTGTCGCCAATTCGTGCAGGGACTTTGACACTTGAAATTATGTGTGTAGACAGACAGACACAATGCAGAGCATTTCCCATTCATTTTGTGATACATGAGAAAGCATTATATATGATTTAGGAATTGAAGGTAATTTGAAAAACAGGCTTACAGATTCCGTCACAATTTAATTTATTTAATACACTATTATTATGACGATTGTTCGTAATTGTGCAACATAAGTATCTAAAAATACATTCACATTCGATTGATTACAACTACAGCCACGGAACGATGATTTTTATATTTTATACTGATAACGTCATGCGGCGAGTTATTATCATTACATAAGAAGATATACAATAGCTATATATATATATATATATACGACAAACTGACTGCATAATTCAGAAGCTGCAGCATAATATCCATGCAGTATGTTGTCGTTCCAACCGAGTTAATTTGGACTCCTTAATGATCAATGACTTCCTCCTCCATCTGCTGTTTTCTGTCACCAAGAACAAAATAAAAAAGACAGTCAAAAGAAAAGTAATCTGTCGGCTCGAGCCGATTGACTGCCAGTGCGTAATTGTAATTCCGTTATTGTTAGAATTCCGAAGAGCTCAACAAATGAATGGGATAACTATGGACCCACATAATATACAGAAGGGATGTTACATGTATGTGTATTTGTGCTTATTGTTGTTTATGAGAAGAGTCTTCGTAGGTAAAAAATAATATGTGATAATAAGTATAAAAAATACTCATCAATGAATAAAGTAACTGAAGGTGTACATTAAATGGATATGGCACATCAGCAGACTGATGATGATGTGATGATGAGAAAAATACCTAAAGAGCAACTCCGAATTACAACAACGGTCCCCGGTCCCTTCCTGTGTACTTTAGATAGTTTTTTTTTCACTGTTGTAAAATAAATATAAAAAACATGCACCTGTGTTTTGAGTTAAATAATATACATAGCTACTTCGGGACCTGGTGGAGCTACGCACTTGAGTACTAGCTATCTCGTCATAGAAAAGATTCAAAAAGCACTCTTCCGGACTCGTTTCGAAGGAGTTTGTCAAATGCTTTGTTGCACTTTGGCTGTAACTGTCTGTGAGTTCACATGCTTCTAGCAATCGGACGCGAATCGAATATTTAATACAATTTATTTCAGTTGGGTCACCATGAAGCACCATTTTAAGGTTAAATTGTTTGGTTCTTCTTTACCAAGAAGAGTTTCCTTGTTTCTTTTTTGTATTATCACATTCTCCAAATTGTCGCATGGAGCAACAGTGGAAACTACAAAAATTTCATCCCTACTTGCCGACACTGTTAACCATTTAATTGAAAAAATACAAGATGACCAGCAGGGTAAGTCGATTTTCACGATAACAATAGTTACCATAATTTAAACGTTGAACTTTTGGAGGCACGGCATTTATAGTAAAATTTTAATATGAATAATAATTATTATTATTGAGTAACTTTGGAAAAATCGTATTCACAGCGGATCAATCTAGTTTTCCTCAGACGAGAGGTGGAGGGGGAGGATACGGACATGGACATGGCGGTGGAAGTCATGGAAATGGGGCGATTACACTAGATCCGGTGTCCATTATCAGTTTGTTGGCTTTGGGTAATTAGTATTTTAAAACTATGGTGCACCGAAAACTTAAAACTGTACTAAAATTTAAAAAATGCGGTGTAGGTGCGTTTCTGATCAACAACATATTACAACTGTTGAGAACAAATATGGGCAACAACGCAGGTGCTGGTGGCGGTGGGCGATCACTCCCAATGATAAATTTAGATAAAATTTCATGGGCATCCCCTGCACGGAACGGATTGAATGAGTGAGTTAGTTTCTTTTAGATTAACAATAATACAAATTCTTGAGTGTCATTTTGATGTAGGTAATTACTTTCGTTGCATTCAATATTATTATTTCCAGAGAAGAGCCGAGTTTCATAGATTTTTTCGAAAACGTCGGATCTTTGTATTACATGCAACCAAAGAAGCGGCAGATATGCATGAAAAGGGTTGTGTGTAATTACATCAACCTGAAGGAAAGTCGTGAAAACAACCCAACTGATATGAAATCCAAAATATTTGATTTTATGCTGTAAGAAAGTGTCTGTCATCCATGTGATTAAATTTATAGCAAATCAATTGCACAAGTTACCCACAAGTACATACATTAAATATATATTGCAGATCAACAGTTACTAAACTAGTTGCTCCGGAACTGGATGATAAGGACAAAGAGGAGAGATGCATGAAAGCTCACAAATTATGCAGTGATTCTTTGCTTAAGGACGCCCGCGTATCTGTGGAATACAAAATATATAGCCAAGTGTCCAGCTGGATAACTAAATTGGCATTCAATGGGATTGCATCCGGATAACTATAATGCATTACAACAATTTGAGGGATCATTATAATGGGTTACTCTGTATATAGTAATTTTATATATAATATCTTTATGTAATCAGTTTAAGCTAACGAAACTATGTACTACTTATCATATAATTTCATATCATATGATCTAAAACTTAATGCTAATATTCAACAATAACTTTTACAATACTGATAGGGAACCCGTTACTTAATAATATTTCGTTACCTATATTAGAATATAGAAAAACAGCAGCGGGTGCAGCCCATGCAAAATTGTGTCACATATGTGCAAAGCTTCTAAAATAAAAAGTTCGACCTAACATCAACACAAAAAAATTCTTCGCATTTTAATTTTATTGCTCTCACTATGATCGTTCACCCTACTCTATAACATGGTGATAAATGCATAGTAATGAAATGAAAATTTCATTATGAAATGCCCATTATTACGTAGCTGCTGAAACCAGCTAAAGTATTGATTTATCTGAGGTTGTTCGTCTGTCTGGCGTGCTCAAATGTCTTCATATTTGGCATACAGATACCTCTTAGGTCATAACTCAAACCCCTATTGATTTTCAGTCCACAATTTCATCCCCTGGGAGAGTTATAAAGGAAACTTTGATTTTTTACATGAGATTGACTTAGATTTTTAAATTAAATATGAAATCAACATCAGTATTTTGTTGTGAGATGTTCCAAGTGTAAATTCAGTGGGAAATGTGTTAATTTATTAATGCATTTTTTATAATATGTGTTGCTTTGTCAAAAATGTAGTACACATATCTGCGTTAACCCCACAAAATGATGCATAACTCTAAATGTCGTAAATCTAGCAATTGTAAGCGTTCTAGTTATACTGTTGCATATGCCATAAGCTTCATGTCGTAATATTTTTTTGTCCCTCTGTCCCCCGGGGGAACTAGGGGGATTTTGGAACAAAAGATGTAAAAAGTCAACATTTTGAAATAATAAAGAATGTGATACATACTAAAAATATAGACAGCGACTTTCACAACATGAATTCAAGGAAGAACGAAATTATGCATATGACCTTGTTACCTAAAACAATTCAGCTATTATTATTATTATTATTACGAAACTATTCTTATTCTAAAATTAAATTTGTAGTGTCTGTTTTTGGTGAAAAAAAAAGATTTTGAAACGCACGATCAAATTACACAATCATATTCACTAATAAATTAAATAAGGGTTATTTATTTCACATTTCACAAAAAAGGTTACAACATATAAGGTAATAAAAATAATTCACTAATTATTTCCACGTCATCCAATAATATTCCTAATGTATAATATTATATTGAAATATATAAATTTTAGTTTTCTCATTGAGCAACTTATCATTTATTTCGTCAGTGTTAAAAATATCAAACGAAGCATTTTTTAGTACATATTTATCACATAATATATATATAAAGGTATCAAGTTCATAATTTCTTTTAGTTTCTATTTACTATTCAGAAAGTTTTCCAGAAAGTGGAACACGAATTGTGTTACACGATCCATTAAATAGATTAAGTGTGACCATCATAAATAAAATTGGATACGCTTTAATTTGAAAAGACTTCGACTGCAGAAAGTTTGCACTTGGAATAGTGTATCATAATAAAATACAGTCTGTACCGGGAAAATCATTAATAATTACCCAACAACACTCACAGTTCTGAATTTAGTGGTGCTGGTAAATTAAAACTTGAATTATAATTGCTCGGCGGAAAAATTATGGCTCTCGAGGTAATTGCAAATTCAACGGAACAACAACAGGAAGGCAGTGCAACTGAAGAGTGTGAGAAAACAATTTAAATGCAAAATGTCGACGTATAAATGCCAACAATAACGCTGACGTTGGACATTGCAACTGCGAAGCCACAGAAGGCTTAAATTGCAATGACAGTATGAAAAATGTGAATAATATTAATATTGATTTTGTTACAGTTCTTGAGCTGGAAATGAGTAAAGAGGGGAAAAGGAAAAAGAATCCAAACTCTATACAAAAATTTTTTACCAAGACGATTACGATTTTATCTCTTGTCGAGATTTGCTCTGCGGCAGTGATCTCAATAACAGGACCAATTTACCCGGATGCGGTAATAGCCTCTTCTTTCAAATTATATAAATACAAAATACAGTATTGATACAATTCTGTCAACTATATACTATAAATATGTTTCATTAAATTATATTTTTGCCGCATTTAGGCAAAACAAAGGGGCTCATCAGCCATCGAAGTTGGAGCAGTTTTTGGGATCTTTGGTCTCACTAACTGTTTGTTGTCACCCATTTTCGGAAACTTTGTATTTACTTGCAAAGCAATTTTTACTTTAAACTGGCATAGTTAAACTTGTTTATGTTCCAACTAAGCGTATTCTTTTTGTAGATTGGGATTGTGGGACCTAAACCAGTCTTTAATTTGGGGATTGTGGTCAGCGGAATCAGTTGTATGCTGTTTGGGTGAGTTTGTGTATAGTAGCTGTAGTATGAGGTGTATTTATCAGGTTGGCTTTAGTTCAAATGAATGTTCTTTTGTAATAACTATTATCATAGTCATCATTAACCTTTAACCTGATTAATCTGTTTTCAAAAGATGCAATCATAACTTATTGATATGTCTTGAGAGACAAAAAGTATTTTGTTAATTCTTCTTTGTTTAAATTTAAATGAATTCGTTACGTGTATCCCACCTTCATCAACCCAGAATGCTTAATGGAATTAAAAGTCGATCTGGATTCTTTTGGTTGAGTCTCCTTTTACGCTTCACACATGCAATGGGAGATGGTATCTAAAATAAAATATCATTGATAGTGATACTGATGGAACTTTGATTGTGAAACTATCTTTTATATTTTTAGCGGCGTTTACAACAGCATCGTTCACAATTACGAATATCGAGTTTCCGGGTCAAGTAGGAAAAGGATTTGTAAGTTGTGTGTCCATTGTATTGCATTTAGATTTAGTTTTATTTGAACACCATAGTGTGTAGTTTAGCTCGGGGGGGGGGGGCGTTTTGGAGTAAAATGGAAATTTAAGCTTCTTAAGTGTTACTCACCAAAATGAATTGAATGAGGTGCCACTTGCTATATGTTAACTTTAAAAGAAGTCAAAATTTCCTTTCAGAGGGTTTGAATAGTTTTAAGATTCCGCAATCTCTATGTGAAGTGACGCTTATCATTCGACAATTATTAACGATTAACACAAGAAACCAGTATTACTTTAAATCCACAACAGTCCCCTTGAGAGAAAATTAAAAAATAAATTAAAAAAAATCTCTACAAAACAGCATAATGGTGTTCATGCAAATTGAAATTAGCATTAACTTTTTAGGTAGTGAACTTTACTAATTATAAATTATATCTGCAGACTGCATTATAGCAAATAAAAAGGCTTTTACATATATACATGTGACTGCTTTAATTAAAATATAAGATTTTGTTTTGTAAAAATAGGCCATTATAGAAACTGCGCATGGGTTAGGATTTATCATTGGCCCTCTACTAGGATCACTTTTGTACCAGGTAAGTAAAATATAAACAGATACATCCTTCGTTTCGTGATCAAAATAGGCCAATAAATGTCTTTATATGCAATTATGTGATCTCCTCTTAAAACATATATGGTCAAAACAAAGTGCAATATTGCTAGCTGTTTGATCAGGGTTTTATATCACTTTGTTATAGTTTGGGGGGTATGAGTTGCCATTCCTTATTTTTGGAGCAATCCTCGCTATGGCAGCCATTCCCGGTCATTTTTTCATGCCAGAACCAAGCCAAACACAAAAGTTCACAACAAATTCTGCCAATGAAAAGATACCTGCTTCTGCAACCACAAAAAAGCCCGAGGAGCATGCTCGTGCCTTTGTTGACGGACTTCGCAAAATAATGAGATTTCTCGCAATACCAGAGGTTGCTCTGAACGCTTGCAACATAATCATCGCGTCGGCTGGAGCTGGATACATTGTATCTAATCTAGATCTGCACTTAAATCAGGTTTGCTAACTACTTGTTTCCGTCTTTTGTTATGAGTAAAATCTGGTTACCGACTTCCGCTAATCAAGTATATGTTTTATTTTTATTTTTTAGTTTCATTTAAACAAATTTTCAGTGGGACTAATATTCACAGCAAATAGCTTCGTTTATGCCGGTACTACCCTGTTGTTGAGCTTATACTGTAAAAAAGCTAATGACAGAAAGGCTACCAATTTTTTCGCTACCATTGTAACTGTTGCCGGGCTTATCGTTATTGGACCCATCCCTCAAATCCCTTACGAACCGTAAGATACTATCAAAAACCCTAGAACCTAATCAACAATTTTACTTTTAATTAGCAATGAATTTTCAAAAAAATTGTTATTGTAGAAGTATCGCATTGACGATGGCTGGACTAGTTTTGTGTGGCTGTGGCCTTGGAATTACGCTGACAAATTCATTCCAACATTTTTCGAATGATGCCAAGTAAAAATATACATTTACATTTTATAATGAGCTATACATTGTGAATCCCATTATTATTTACATATAACGCACACGTGCACCTTTTTGACCTTGTAAGTTTGTAAAAAACGAAGCTTGCACAATCTTTGTAAAATGTGCGCAGTATCTGTAATTCCTTGTATGACCCCGGCGTCATATTTCGAAGGAATTTATAATTTTGGTTACACCTTCTAGTGCGCACGGGTATCCAAAAGATATGTCAACGTACGGTCTTGTGTCCGGTATTTGGAACTCCATGTCATCTTTAGGAAATTGCATTGGGGAATTTATTTTTGGCGGTGTGGCTGTTGATAATAATAGGTTCAGAGATGTATCATTGATAATTATCACAGGACATGTTCTCATGGTTCGTTCGCAAAGATATTAGATCATCTTCACGCTAATTATTGTGCATTTAAAAAATATTTTTTACTTCCTTTCTTCTTTTAAATAATGAAGGCTGTTTGCTACCAATTTATACTTGGCTATCTACAAATGAAACCTCAAAATACTGAGCACAATGAAAGACCACAAAGGGATAAAGATGATGCAGCATAGAAGATGGAACCTTGATGAATATTAACAAGCTCGGAAAGGCAGGTATGCGTAAATTCCGCCAGTTAAAATATTAAATTGTTTAGTATTAAAATCACATACCTATTTCTAGGCTTCAGCGAATTCATGCGTATTATACTTTTTTTTAAAGAGACCAAAGTAATCATGTTTTGCATATAATTTGATAATATGCATGAATAACCCCTCATATCATAGCGCATGCGATTGAGCTTAAAAATACCCTTGTCAGTGGGTTGAAATTCTATCGTGGTTATTCTGAGATAATAAGCTTTAAATTAAATGCTGGTGGTGGGCGGTTGGGGTCATTTATATAGTATGCAACGGTCTGCTAGAACAGCGGTATAAGGTCTTCCACATGCGGCCTATGATAATTAACGTAAAAAATGAGGTGGGAATTTCTAAAACGGCGTTTTTATTGCGTTACGTACTACATGAATGATACCAAACACCTACCACCAGCATTTAATTTAAAGTTTATTATCTCAGAATAACCACGATAGAATTTCCTTATTTTAGTAATAATAGTTTAAGTATTTTTCTAACTTACTAATAAATTCCGAAATAAAAATTTGTTACTCCTCCCCTAATTTGAATTATCTCTAATTAAATTAATTTTCCTTCTTAATTATAATTTATTTTTTTATATGCCTCCATGTATGGATCCTTGGACTCCATATATGGAGTCTTTGATGCGTCCACATATGGAATCAAAGACTCCATATATGGAGCTTTCAACCCACTGCTTGTGTATAATTTAAATTGTGGAACAGCCAAACGGTTCATTTGGATTAATTCTTAAGAGATGAGAGCCATTAAACGACGTAAAACTTACTCGTGTACAGACAAACAGTAGAGGACGAATACTGTGTATTGAAGCCAACAAAGATGCTCCGGAAATTAACTTTGTTGATTTTACTGAGAGAAAAATGCTCGAATCTAACATTTACGACTATTTAGACTTCAAAATAAATTTTATTAATTAATCATTAATCTCATAATTTAAAAGATTGCATTCCTAATGTTATTATGTTAAATAATATTAACATCCGTGATTACTATCAACTTTAAATTAAATATTTCGCTTAGTTAAATTTGAATTTATTATATCATTTATTAATTTTAGATTAAACATATTGATGAAATGGTAATGGTATTACTTAAAGATTTATGTATATCTACATAGATGCATCGTTTTTGTATTGGTAGTTGGTACTACCCAATGAATAACATATATGAAGATCTTGATTAATTAAGTTGTTTTTTAAACTTTTGTATCAATTGAATAACTTTTTACTTTGTGAGGATTATCTTTATCCCAATACTGATGTTTATTCTAAATTTTATGGATGCATACTCATGTATGCGCATTGTATGAAAGTAGGGTGATATGAATATTTGTTTCTGATTTGGTTGCAACACGATTATATTTTTGGACAAGGTTTATGAATGACGGTGTTATAATATGAAAAACAGTGTAATCTGATATTAATTAACACGTTAATAAAGTTATTATTATTATTATTATTGATAATTAAACAAATCGAATAAATGTTTTATAAACCATTTTTAAACTCCGTTATCTCAAAATAGTCTATTTCAATTTACGCATTCTCAAGTTTATTTTTAGACAAACTAAACGTTGGTAACAGTCCAAACTCTGTACAGAGAGCGACATCTTCTATGGCATTTCGTGTATTCGGCTTGCCCCTTCGTTTCACGAACTAAATTACACCACTGCACTACCACAAGACATTACACGCTAAAGGCATGTACACCAGAGGTGGGTGGTACATACCAGAACGCGCACACGCACCAAATTAGGCGACACCGGACACCCGTCCATCCAGTGATTTTTTCCCGCAAGCCCATATGCGAAAATCTGGTGCAGGTATGCGAAACAAATTTAAACAAAACGATATAATTTTGTAATGCTAAGTCTAGCTTGTGCAGTGAACTATTGACATGGCATGAGTTGACATGGAAAGGAAGGAAAGGATCACAATGAAAGCTCAACGATAAAATTTCCTTTAAAACTTTTGTAGAAACTATCTTCAATTTTTAAGTATCATGAAAAGGAGTGAACCCGGCTTGATTTTATGTACATGTACCCTACGCAAATGTTAATTTATTTTATCATTCGCATCATAGTTCAATTGTGGTATTTACAGAGTCCTTATTTGGGGCATCATACACCAGAGTCCCGCCCATCTCTGCATAAGCATTTCATATAGCATGCATATAGCGTGTTTTTGTATACATATAGAAAACGAGAAAATGAGAGGGTGCATGAAGCTTCAAAGCGGCACAATTTGTGTTCGGCTTGTTTTCGTTTACTTCGTTCAAAAAATAACCTCGTTCAATTTTGAAATTTAAAAGGTAATAAAAAACATTAAAATTTCCGGTAAATAAATATTTGGCTAACTTGTCACAAGAATTTTTTATCAAATGTTGAGATAGTGAAAATATATCTTTGTTGTAATAATAGCTGTAGACATCAGTAGTAGCTTGTAGAAATCTTACGTCAATTTTCACTTCCAAACAGTTTTCAATTAAGGCAACAGTTTCGAATATATAGCCTCAGTGGCTCTCATTCTGTCATTGCCTCCCCATAGTATCTCTTACATTGCCTCCCTAAACGGGCTATCAGTATGCGAAGCCGTTGCCCTAATTCAACCGTGAAAGTGATCGATATTCAATTATATTAAATATTTATATTTTTGTTTTTTCCTTACAGATTTATATATTTCTTCACATGTTACACACCTGAAAGGGGAGGATAAAAGTGATAATTACTTTGTACTGACCCTACCATTTCACTGGTCAAACCGAACACTTATTTCTAGTTTTAATTATTTCCCAGTAACAGTTTGTAATCATGTCGTACAAACAACCCTCTCAGAAAGTCCAGAAGGTTATGGTACAACCCATTGTAAGTTTTCTGCGAAAATGTACATTGTTTCCAGTATCATAATTATTGTTTGAATTGGTTTATTCCATTTTTGGATATCATTTAAATTGTTGTTATTATCTACTTCCCTTTCGTAGAACCTCATCTTCAGATACCTACAGAATCGAACAAGAGTAACCGTTTGGTTGTACGAAAACGTCACGTTAAGGATGGAAGGAGTGATTATAGGCTTCGATGAATACATGAACCTAGTTTTAGATGAGTCTGAGGAAGTTAACATGAAAAATGGAAATCGCAAACAAGTTGGTAAGAAATTCAAAACCTTTTGAATATTTGTTGAGATCATCATCAAATGACAGTCAAGTCATCTCTGCTCTAATCCTTGATTGATTCAAAATCAAATTCTGGTTTATCATGCCGTACATATATTTCTGTCTTTTCAGGTAGAATATTATTGAAAGGTGACAACATAACGCTGATCCAGACATCTAACACCGTATAATTTACACCTCTGCACGAATTTTTTAATACTAGAAGGCCAGTGAAGGCTTCCCTTCCTAGGTAAATCTAGCTCGTATACCAACACATTTTCCATTCTTAACAACACACCATTAATTGTGGACAACATGCTGATAGTTATAGTTAAACATTCATTTTTTAATTGTTAGTTTAATACTCACAAGCTTATAAGATACAACAGCAAGGTTCTCCTTTATTCCCTGGGTCGCCTATTGAATATGGGAGAACTTTTGAAGTACATAAAAATTCGAAAAAATTAAGAAAAAATTCGCATACATGCAGAACTACAATTATATTTGTAGATTTGGTATGTTGTATGTATGAATGATATATATGAGCGTATGTGATGTATTGCATTGTATGTTGTTAAACATTGTATGAGATTGGAATAAAAAAATTGAGTTAGAAAAGCAAAACATTTAAAACTTATAATTGTCTGAAACACACTTTATTTTATTAAAAATAGGACGATTAAAAGCCCATACAACCTTTTAATGCTGTTGATGATCACATTATAACGGTGGGTGAGGCATAAGCCTGCCGCACAGTGCGATTTTTAGCACGTTTCACAAAAATCATCTCAGTACTGGTAATTGAATTAAAAATAATAAATATTTATAACTTTTTTGTGATGAAAGTATCAACCAAATATCGTAGAATTTGACCAGTTTTAGTTGTGTGTGTTCAATGCACAAAGTCCAAACAAAAATATACAGGGTTAATCAAATTTGACGACATTTACTTGACATAAAAATTTATTATATAAAAATTATAAATTTTATTTTCAATTAAAAGTACTGATTCAATGTTTAAGAAAGTCATGCCCAAAATATGTACATGGTGACCAACGCTTTTTGGCTGCGTATTTGACGTAGACAACCAGTAGACATTCGTTTGTACAAGCGATATGTAAATGAATTCGGGTGACGTGAAAACATATGTACCCCTTAACTAAGCACCACAATACATTCTTACTTTCAATAAATGATTGCACAATGACTATAACATATTCATTTTATATTGATGAAAACCCCTATCCACACGTAGCGCTATTACATTTAAAGACATTCCTGAGTGAACTGACAGGCTCCATCCCTGACTCATTTTCTGAACAATTGCTTGCCCCCGCTAAACCTTTCAACTTGGATTCGAATTCCACTAACTGCCCCATAAAGTTAAGATTTGGGGAGATTATTCTACGAACTTTCTTGACGAATGCGTAAGCCTCCAAAGTGCTTAAATTGATGTACTTCATAATGTATGCGATTGCGAATGTCGGAGATCTCGAAATCCCAGCTTGGCAATGGATCAGGACTTTGGAACCAGCTTTACGAGCGTCATCTGTTACATAAAATTAATTTATTAAAAGAAATATAATTTCAATATGAATGCTATATATAAAAAATAATTATATGCAAAATTTACCAATAAATTCACAAGCAGCGTCAAAATAGGGAGCCAGGTTTTCACATAAATTATCAGACACAGGAATTTGAAACTTTTTAAACCCCTCTTCAGAGTCTTCTTCCTTGTGAGTATGGCTACCGTTACAGTTATTAAAAACGGTGGGAGGCGTCGGGTTTGGAGAACTCGTCATAACCGAAAGGATGTAACCGATCCCAAGATTTCGCAGCAACTCCACGTCGTCTGAATCCTTTGCGTTGCCCACAAAAAGAAATGGGAGGACTTCAGTTGGAGGTTCGTTTTCAAAACGGTCTAAGCTCTGTGCTGGCGACGATATGACGTTGGGAGATATCGGAGTCATCAGGGTGGGCAGCAAAAATGAGGGTTGGCTACTTGAACGGGGCATCGTTGTTCCAATCGTGAGATCCTTCTTGCAACTGTCACACAAGTCCGGGCAGTAACCAGAAAACTCCTTGGTACCACCTGCAAAGGAAACAAGAAAGTAAGTTAGTGTCTTCGTTTGGTATGATTTGCCATCGACAAATTACGCCTCACGCAAGCCACTTTAACGTTCATTTCGTAACTGAATACGTGTTTTATGACCAAAAAGATAATTACAAAAATCTTTTAATGTCACCATAAAATTAATAGTCAATTATAACTAACCATTCAATAGAATTGGCTGACGCTTTTCCTGTAGATGATGGGTTATAACGAATGAGATCGGGCTCTAAAGGCCTGTCGAATCCAAGGTGAGATCGCTGGTTTCTTCATCATAAACAATGACATCTCGCCATTTGACAGTACTGAGTACAGTGTGGAGGAGCACTCTCTGTTTACGCGCACCAACACCGCAAAACGCTAATTGAATGAGATATTTGAGTACACAAATTTGTCACTGAGCTAAATGTCCAAAACCTGTAGGCCTGTTCAAAGGAACTGATCCAGGTGTCCACTTCTTCCCTGCATACAAAGTTCAGAGGCCTGCTGCTCAATCACCCGTATAGTCACTATTTTAAAAAGCTTTCGATCGTGAAATAATAATAATAATAATAATCCCTATGCACCATACTTTATTGATTGCGATAGAAAACAATAATGCATCAAGTAATAAAAGTATACAATGTAAATACACACACAATAGTGTTATTATTGTTATGAGTGTTTATAATGCATATTGCTTATTGCCCATTCTGCTATATGGTGTGTATATCGCTATATTATTAGCTGCGAACTGAAAAGGTAAAAAAAAATAGTGTGTAGGCATAAAATATTGTGCTTATATGTTTAGTGGTGGTAGGTAGTAGGTAGGTAGTGAGGCGAAGATGATCTCACCAACAACAACAAGCAAGCATAGTAATTTACTAGCACTAGCACAGACGGTACTACTACTGGTGCTGCAAAAGGCAGAATGAAATGAAAGCAGCCAAAGAGAACCAAGATGTAGATGGACTTTTTTGTACATTTTGGTAGAGAGAGAAGTTCCCTTTTTGCTTTTGATTGTGTCTAAGTTTCGTTTGACATGGCACAGCGCATTCACTCTCACATAAACACAAAGTCTCTCTCTCTCTCTCTCTGGCCGTGATATAAAATTGTGTGTGGTGTCTAAAATAATGTGATGAGATGATGATCATGGTAGGTTTTTAATGATGATGTTAACTACTTCCAAAATGGTTGTCCGTCTGTCTCTTATATTTCGCGTAATACTGACCTTTTTTTTTAACTCAACTTATATTCTATTGGGTGTATTATGTGATGCACAATATATTATGAAATCTCTTTGCCAGAAAGATTTAATTTCGTATATTAACTCATTCGTAATCGTATTAGTTGACCTTTGACTTCTTGGCTCTTGAAAATTATGGGCCTAATTGCCTGTTTCGATCCCTAAAGCGTCCATTTTAGCAATGATGCATGTACTCGTTCTCATACATTCATGATGATTACAAGGATTGATTTCATCAGTCATCATTTGACATTTAAAACCTTGTATGTAAATTAAAGTGAGTTGCTTATTCGCGATATCATGATATTTTTGGTTAATGTTTAGTGTTGTAGGGAATCTGCCGCTCATGTCATCATCCAAACATCACTGTCGCGATTTTAATAAATTGGATTAAGCAGTATAATACGCACATGTACGTGCATAATGTAGTATTTGTTGCATGGAGGTTCATACAATGGATTTCTATTTATGATGCGATGATAATGATACATCATTCAATTTATTCAGCAAAACTAGTTTAAAAACTCGCTGAAATAAACGGGAATAAAATGTTTGCATTTATGGATATTAAAGCGGTGAAATACAACACAGGATTTACAGGTTAATATACTTATATACGATTTACATGTTACCTGCATTAATTCATTTTGTCAAAATATGTTCGCTCGTATCTGCAATACATCCTCTGATTCCATTTGAAGTAGTTGTCCATGAATTTCTTTATATATTTTTGACATCGTTGAAACAAACAAGAGGTAGGATTTTACAATCGAAAAAGTAATATCGCATTCATACCCCGTATTACAAAAGTAACTCTTTGGAGATTACGCGAAATTTCGGAATGGTGAACGGATTTTATAAACTTGATTTGAATAAAGACAACTACTTTTACTATTAAAAATATCGAAACGAATAAAGTCAAAGGCATAGGTAATCTTAAAGATGATTTAAGCACCCTTTCCTGTAAAAATCATATAATCTGCGTGGTATAATATATAGCGTTAAAGTAACTTCACACGACATATAATATAATAATATGCATGTGCTAACTAATATACTAGCTAACATTTTGGAGGATGTTTTTCCTTTTTTGGTTTATTGCGATAATTAGAATGAATGAAAACGGAACAACCACCATGATTACTAATATTACTAACCATATTATTGCAAACATAATATGAGCATTTATCTTATCAAATGAAATATTTCCTCAAGTTATTCTGCATAAAAAACGAAGGGTATGCAATTCTTACAATGAACATTATCTTGTTGCCCATTTAGTTGTTCCATATTAAAATTGTGGCTGCACTAATTTGGTCAGCAAAATAGTTTGCTGCAAGAGTTCAAGCACAAAATACAATGATGTATTTTGGTTAACATACCTACTTACTTGACAGGCAATCCTGCTAAGAGCATCATCGCATAATAATATCACATCATCATCATCGGTTGGGTCCTAAACCTTCCAAATAAAATTTGCTGTGTCGATAAAATGTATGTACTGTATGTATATTGTTAGCTTAGCCCATTCATTCATACATTCATATATCAAATAAAACTTTTAAATGCATTTTTAAATTGTGAGTAAAAATGGTGAATAAATGGTTTTCAAGTCAAGAGAGAATGTCTTTGTTGGCGAAAAAAAGTTACACGAATGTAAGCGGATAGGTCACCCCGATACAATGTCACATTCACTTTGAATATTATGTAGAAATGTTCCATTACAATACGAGGCAACATTTTGTTTAAGCATCCATGCAAAATCATTTAGGGCCATATGGAGTTTCAGAATCCTAATCAGCATTCAGTAATAATAATATCTTACTTTTGCTGGAAATTGGTGGGAGCTTCTATAGTAGGGAACTGCTGGGGACCATTCATTTAGATAATTGATTAAAAAGTACGTGTTTTTATAACCGTATAACGTTTTTATAACAAATTGTTTTTTGGCCGTTTGGGTACATGGATAGTGTTAGTTTCACCACAGGACATCCATTCATATTATTGGCGTCACATATCACATGCATGCCACCTTATGTTTGTGTGTAAATGTGGAGTGTGGACGCTAGCATTATACATATGTAACAGAATACCAGACAGACTACTTGGATATCGTGCTTTGAAGTTAGTCAACTGTGTAACTGTGTGTTCCACTCTCCTGAGGAATGAGTCATCGTCAGATGTGCGATGTGCGTATAACCTGCTGTGCTGACGTAGTAAGTCAGTCGTTGTTGCAGTTAAATAAAATACACAACGCCAGCAAAAAAAAGTGTAGTGTAAAAAAGCAAGCAGCCTATTTCAGCAAGCATACAAAACACAAAATAGTTCATCTGCATGCAACTATGCAACACTATAATACTATGTATATATAAACATTCTAGTAAGATGTAATATACGAGCATCCAACATTCGTATCTCTGAGATATTAATTTTTGATTGATTTTGAAGGTGCAGAAATATTTTTTACTCTTATTCTGAAATATTAATTTTTGAGTGATTTTGACGCTGCAGAAATTACCTGAGTTGGTACTTACGTACGATGCAATATCGTGAGCAGACACATAAATAAATAAAACCACAAAGGATTAACAGAGGTAATTTATAACTAGCATTCTTTGATGCTCGTAATGATCATTATTACGGACATCCAAAGGATGTGAAGTATTAAGTTTAGAGTGTTAAACTGTAGTTTATGTATTTATAAGTTTATGTAAATATATATATATTCACGATCATTTATGCCGTCGAAATCACTCAATAATACGATAATTAGAATGAAAATAGAAGAAAGAAATAATGAAGGTAAAAAATATTTATGCACCGTCAAAATCAAATCTTGCTTAGAAATATATTACAAAAAAGGGTTAGTTTGAATTCAAAACTATCCAACATTCAGGATGTCCGTACTTCTACCTTCTGACAGGGTTTACATATATACCCATATTCATTTCATTGTACAAGGTGTTTGGGCTGTTTGAGCTTGTGGTCATGATGATAATGACGGTGAATATTAGGTATTACTTTATGTATGACGACGAAGATTGAGAGAGGCATTCTGATACCATTCGTTCTTCTGCTCAGAAGGTACATATCATTAGGGATTTATGCAGCTAATAAATGATAATAAAATAATTTGGTGTATGAGATGCGTGATACTATACATGGCTAAAATCTAACGATTTTAGGCAAAGGCATACTTAAATCGCGACAGATTTCATATGAATACAAAACGCTTCATTTGATTTGATTTTACTCATTTATAAAACACATTATCTTTTATGAATGATTGCGTTGTTAGCAACCATTATTATTGTTGTCACACTATTTATGTGTATGTTGTGTGTATTTATTTGATTTAAGAGTAATAACAGTGCTTATTTTGTATAAAACAGAGCACACTCCTCTCCTCAAATTAGGTAGGTATACCCAGAAGTAAACTGCTAATGTAAGCATCAATCGGGAAAAGTGTCGATGCGATGATGATGATGATAAGTGGAGAGGGGAAGGAGTTTATAATAAAATGAAGGGTAACAAATATTAGGCCCGCAAAAGTATGATTCAGCGGAGCAGCCTTCAGTTTTGATGTACAGCCACTAAAAAATTAATTTGTTACACCCTTTTGATACTAAAGTAGATATCAAGACACAATTATAAATTATATGCCATGTATCATCATCATGCATGCCCTTATGCTGCATGTAACATGAAATTATCAGGAGAACCATTTATAAAATAAACAATCTGTAATCTGATAATACTAAGTTTTAATGTACAAGACATTTATTTACATTAACTAAGTTTCAGTTTTTCATTCCATTTTTTGCATAATATTTGTAAAAGTAAATTAAGTGAATCAGTAAATTCAACACCAAAACTTTCATGAAACTTGTGTAATTAGCATTACGCAATAAATGCGTGACTTAATTTTTATGAGGCACATTATACTTTATTAACTTTGTGGTCATCATAATACTTTATTAACTTTATATATAATTTTATTCATTAACTCAGCAATGAAAGGGAAAAATGTAATTATGATGGCTCCTAATAATAAAGAAAAGAAGTGATGAACCGCAATTTTTATGTTAAAAAAGTGTCATAAATCATAATTTGTTTTAAATTTAACCTTCATGGCGATTTAATTTTTGTATGATGAAGAAGGGGTGGTTACATAAATCACGTTCTAATACTTTTAAATTGCATATTGAATTATTATGATGAAATATGAAGTGAATAGATTACTCATACAAGAAAACATCTTGTTTTTCAACTATTAAACTCCAAGAAAAAATGTATGTAGATGAATGTGGGAATAAATTAATTTATCTCATCTTGTCATTTTATTTTATCTCAGTTAACAATAAATATACTTTATGAAAGTGCATGTATCTACACTTTCTTTACTCAGTCAGGAGTTTATGCATACATAGTTTACATATCTTAATTCATATACCTATAAAATTGCCTCATACGCATGCATAAAATTATGCGTTTATAATTTTTTTTTACTTTAAACCAAATTCTTATTCAGTATCCAGAGGAAGCAGGGTTCTGAGGACATGGCAAAACAAGACACGTGGGAAGTTAATAATTTATTGGAATGCTGAAATCAGGATGTCTAAACCCATTAAATTACTCCGATTGCTTGAGTTTAATTGCATATGTTGTATTGCATTTCTTTATAATATATATCATTATGTTGTATGCGTAATCAATTCGACCGGATGGACCATAAATGTGGTGGCATGTTCAATTTGGTACATACTATGGATGTTAGTGATTCCTTCCTGTCATTCTCATTGCTTTTATTATTTAAGATATTTGATGACAAATTTGATATGCAATGCTGACGTATTGAGTACTAATTTTTTTATGCATGCGTAAATCATACACTGTTTCATATTGCATTATTATACTTATGCATAATTATGGCATGGCATTATGTTTTATTTACATCTCACACAGTCATCATACATTAATCAATGACTTGTTTATCATTTATGATTATATATTCGATTTTTTAACATACATTATATTACATGCATACATTCAAATTCACTGTAAAGAAGTGTGACTTAAGAAATGAAATCGTAAAAATATCAATCTAAGCTCTCTGGAATGACATACTACAAAACTATGAGATATATTTAATAAAAGTCAATAATATCATCAGTTATGACTTTCCTGTTTCATCCATTTTATTTTGATCTTTTTGTTGTTGATGACTTTTCTGTATCTTTGGGAGGTGTTTTGTTCCTCCGGAATTCAAACCCTCGTTGAATTTCGTCCATGTTGATGTTCAAATCTGGTTTTGCTTCATCCCAGGGCCCCAAAATGTTTAATTTAAATTGGACATAGTGTACATACAAAAATGGAGCAAGCACAACTACCATGAACATTAAAGACACGAAAAACAAAGCCAGCCAAGTGGATACCGTGTAGCTGGCGTAGGAGACCAACACGATAAGTAGCATTGCACTGGGCGTCCAGTACCACATCATTTGACTGAATGGGGGATAACAAATGAAGGATAAAACGCCAAAAGATACCAATGCCAAACAGTGATGGTCACTCTGAAGTCGGGAAGCCAAGCAGATCATGGAAAAAATGGCGGAGTTCATGGAAAGGGGTTTTGAGACACAAAATGCAGTGATTCCGTAATTGTTGCAGAGAAGATGAACGCCAAACAGAACGGCACACACAGCATGAACTGAATCCGTATCCATTGTTTGGGTAACAGTACGGAGGATAGGGACAAAGAGATAAGAAAACGACCCACATGAAATTGTGACCATGCAATCAGAAATGAATGGTATTTCCTTGAACGTTTCCATACTCCAGGAGTAGTTCCAGAAGCGCCACATTTGGAGAATAATGTAACCGATGACGATGCAACACATTGATACAAGGAAAATCTCGTTTGGAGTAACGTTTTCTTGGCCTAGATGGTAGTACATGATGAAATACAAAATGCAGACCGAGAGGTGAAGAGAGACCCTGGTCGTTGCTTCAATAGCTTCTCCAAGAGTGTAGTAGTTGAGATTCGTGTTGAGCTGCATAGAACACAGGAAATCTGGATCAGTATAATTGTCTTCATATGTATGCCGGTTGTAGAGTGTTCGAAAATGGCTGTTATTCATTTCATTCACATCCTTCCGGATCGGTCTCTTGATATACTTGTTGAAATTCAGCATGATGTCGTATTTTCACTTCTAGAGGTGCAAATGTACCAGGTCCTCACGGTTCAAAACCCTGTATCACAGGATACCTGCAAAAGAGACAAAAGGAACTGGATAAAATATACGTTTAAAACATTCAACAAAATATAAAAATTTATGGTCTCCGAATGCCCCTTTGACCAAAAACGTATACACCTACACCATACGGCTACATTACATTATTACACTACCTGCAACCTGAACTGATATATATTTCCCACAGAGTTTAGTAGAAAAGTCCCAAACCTCAATTCTAAACACCAATAATTCCTAATACCCATGTTGTCACTAATAAACAATAACAACTCTGGGCAAGGACAAATGAGATGATTTAAAAAAAAAGTAAATAGTCAACAACAGTGGACAAATAATAAAACTACGCACTTTAAAATTTACACAGCTGATTCTTATTTGTTTTGATTTTGTATTATTATTCAACAACATTGTAGTATACAAAAATAATACCTAATTGATGTTGAAGCTCTACCAAATAACCCAAACACTGTGCATTACGATTGCGAGCACTGACAGCCTAAACCTATTTCGTTTCATAAAGCGAATCTATTACTGATACTGAATCACTGCAAAGAGATGTCAACTTTAGCTGTTGCCACCGAAAAGGTGGCTTTACTTCATTAACCGTGCTTCACATTCATTAATGTTCACAAACATTAGTACCCTTCATTACCATTTAACGTACACATACAAGCTCCGTTAAGAAACTTATTATTTAAATTTTGAGCCAGTTTACAAGCAGCCTTCAATTTTTTCCTCAGACATCCTTCTTTTCTGCTCAAGAATAATGATTATCATCCCAGCAGACACGCAGACAACAACATGGAGTGAAAAGAAAAGAGAGCAGACAGACGAGAAGAATCAGCAGAGCAGAGCAGAGCAGAAAGCAGGAAGAAAAGAAGGAAGGTTTATGAAAATGAAGTAAGACTAAGGTTCATTAGCTGTTATGCATTCCTTCATCATCATCATCATCATACCAGTATAGAAGCAGACATCAGCATGGTATGGAGGTTATATGGAGGGGGAAGAAGCTGTGTGTGAACAGCATGAGAAAACGTTTTACACCATCGCATTATTATTATTATAAAACATCCCATATTATAAAGAAGCGACAACAAGAGCGTCATGTTCAAAACATATTTCCCTTTTGTTGCATTACTTCACTCACTTTTCTCTTCTCTCTCAAACACATCACATCACATCTCTCTCTTCTCTCTTTCTCTCCAGCTTTTTTTCCCTTCCTTGTTTGGTCTTTTAACCATTATCCTGCTCCACTGATGATGACAGCGATGATGAAGTGGATCAGATTTGACGAGAATAAAATGACTTTAGCAGCACTTTTTGTGAGAGATGATGAAGGAAAGGGATGATAATGTTTGTTGCTGCCTGCTACCCAAATATGCTGAAATACAAGTTTAAAATGAAGTTAGCTGCTCGAGTAAAAGATATATCAGCTTGATTGTAAGCAAAGGAGAAAGAGAGAAAGAGAGAGAGAGAGAGAGAGAGGAACCCAACTACCTGCGTGCTTAAGCAGCAAGTTGTATTTGTACCACAAATGACGATCATACGTGATATTTATATGACTTACAAGAAGGGAAGGCAAACGAGTTTTTTTTTTCTATGTAGCACCGCCACTACTACTACTACTGCTGTGTCTACTGAATAAAATTTGATGTACACAGGAAGAGAAGTCAAAAGGGAAACGAATGCCTGCTAAACCAAATTGCTTTACCTCATATACATACTTAATGGATGGAAAGAGAGAGAGAGTGGGGGAGGGGGGAATGGAAGGATACAGAGATCTTGAGTGAAATATATAGATAGAAAAAAAATCTGTTGTGAAAGGGCAAAAAAGAGAGGGAAAGTAGAACCGTACAGGAGAAATTGTGAAAAGGAGGATTACTGTAAATGCGAGGAAAGCTATAACCCATATAAGATTGGTTTCTTTTTGTGCACATAAAATACCTTCTTAAAAAAGCTTCATGTGCGGTGGTATACAATGTGCATAATATGGATTATGCGATGAAACCGTATAAAGTATGGAATCATACTACATAATATTATACATACATCATCACCCGGTATGGAACATGATGGCATCTATAATATTATTGGTTTTTAGCAGTCTTTCTTTTATACCAGTGCACTTATTCCTATTCCATAATATTTCTTCCTGATACTTTTGCTCTCTATCATCATATTACCCAAAAAAAAACCGCACAATTGGATATTATGTAACCAGAAATATTGCAGTAAGGATATACACAGTAGTAAGGCGTACATGGTAGTACAAATATAAGTTGCCGGAACGTCTGATATATATATATATATATATATATATACAAACAACCGATTACACATTATTATTACCTACGTAGAAAATAAGCTCCGTTTTCTTCTTCTTCTTCTTCTTTACGGTAGAACACACACGACGAGGAACAAGTAAACTTGAGCATAATATAGAACTTGATGAAACGTGACATAAACAGTGAAAAAATACGGTGTGATTGATGGTCTTGTTGTGAAAAACTTTTACTGTATGTATATTAGTAATGTTAACACATCACCGCACTACTGCAATAAATGTTAAAACCAAGAAGACCAACAGTTTTCAACACTGAGAACGCTCACTTCTTGTACTACACGGGAGTGAATGTGACGGAGGAAGGGGAAAGGACCAACAGGAAATAACTGACTTCTTCATTTTTATTTTTCACGAGACAACGCTTTTTAGTCACCGGTTTGACTTTTTTATATCCTGCTTGCTAAATGCCTTTTTTTTCTCTCTCTCTCTTTCCCTGCGCTAGACTTGGACTACTAGAGAGAAACTAGACTGTTGGATGTGTATTCTATTCACCTTTCGTTACAAAAGTCCAGACCGGAACCAGAACCATGTTTGAACAGCCGTAGTAGAACATGTAGTACTGCAAAGTAAGTAAACACAGCAGCAGCACATGATAATTGTAGTCAGCTGTGTGTAGGTATATACAATATGTA
Source organism: Zhuqinia jingwanae (assembly GCA_027744095.1). Classification (NCBI taxonomy): domain Eukaryota; kingdom Metazoa; phylum Arthropoda; class Collembola; order Entomobryomorpha; family Paronellidae; genus Zhuqinia; species Zhuqinia jingwanae. Next base: position 25,740 of record JAHZNC010006819.1, on the reverse strand, counting down.
TGCTTGTAGTTATATACACTACACGTACCTACATGTACGTACATCCATGCATGTATTGCTCATATCCAAATCTCCAATAACAAAATATACATTTTGCTCTTTGTTCTTTCCCGTCAGTCACGACACAAAAATGATAAAAAGGTAAGATTGTGACTGTTGACTGTACTGTACCCTTCAGGATTGGGATTACGACAAAATTTACATTGTTGTCACATGCTGTCGCAAAAACATAGGTTGTTCCTACACGATACACACAAAGGTACCTTTGTGACCACTAATTTCATAACATGGCAAGTTGGATAAACTTTCTGCTAATGGTCACAGTGTCATACTGTCGTAACTGAAAAAGCGACAGCACTGTTCTCTTCGTGTTAATTTTTCAAATCATTTAAAAAAAAATTGCTCTTCGAAAATTTGAATATGGTTCGTATACTGTCGCGATAAAAGGATGCGACAGTACACATTTACATGCAGGACATTTTGTCTTCATTGTTATTATTTTTAAACTTTTATAGAAAAGAGGGGGGAAATTAATTCATTTCTGCTGCATTTGATTTTCAGTGATTTGGTTACAAAGTAGGACAGGCTTCCATCAGCACTGCTGATTCAGCAAAGGTGTGCTCATGGTAGTTAGCATGTAATGTTTTAAATGACTGCTAACCTTGGGCGCATGCATTATGCATGCATATCCCGAATCCCGATATTTTTTGTGTGCATAAATAGAATCCTTAGTAGCTGAGATGCCGGAACGGAGCCCACACAAGTGAAGGAAAACAGCAGCACGATGTGAGGAGACTACAATGTTTTCTGTTGCATAATGGAATCCAGTGTCAGTTATTACTAATATTGGGGCTTATGGGGCACGATGCGCATCATGCAAAAGTTGTATACCTATATTTTTGTAGCTTTATGTTCATAATTTAATGCTCATGATATCCATGCAGATATTTATGTATTGTTTATTATGTAAATGTTTGATTCTAACCATGTGCATCGTATCAAATATTCAGAAATGTTATTTCCGAAACTTTGGTATTTCACCCGGCTCATGTACTGTCTGATTAGCCATTACAGTAGTAGGCTTATGTTGGCAAGTATTTCCCAAAAATAATAAAAAGGCAACTTAACAGCACATTCAACATTACTGTTGAAAGGTTTAAATTATTTATCAATATAATTTCTGCCCATATAAGCCAATTATTATTTAATTATTATTTTGCTCATTTCGATCATTCTGTCCGAAAAGACCTTCGCCAGGTCAAAATCCTATTAACAACTAAACAAGCCGACTAAAATAGGGCTCTAAACATTTCTGATGAAACCATGTTCATAATTTCTGTTCAATCCAATTGAACAAATTAATCTTCTTTGTTAGACCTCATTTCATCGCACCACCACCACCACAAGCCAGCATGAAACAATTAATGGATTTGGGAAAAAAATGTAAGCGTCTCCCAATATTAAACGTTCTATCTCTATCCTGTGACCTATGTTATGTGTGCAAGTGTTGAGCGAAAAGGAAGGATGGATGCAGGTTATGTGAAATGAAATGAACGATTTTTTTTTGAAAAAAAAAAAAAAAACAGGTGAAATGATAAAAGATAAAGAACTCTTTCCTTGGTAGTTCAATCAATCTGTATAAATAGTGCAGCATGGTATCTTTTGTATACATACCCGAAAAACTTTATTGATACGCTATGTGTAAAGTATACATGGACCAATTTTGGTATGTATGTATGTAGGTAGGTATGCTATAATCGAGTACATGCCGTATTTCTTCTCTTAGCATTTTTTTTTCATTCTAAGCACGTCTGAAGTTCTCTTGCTCATCTTAGTTTCTCCTTTTCGATAAAGTCTTTGAAAATCTTAATCAGTAACGAAAAGAGAAAAAATCAAGTAATAGTGCCCAAACATCAGACTCGAAAGAGAGAAACACACAGACACATAATACTGCACATACATGTAAAGATGTATCAATTCTATAATAATAATAAAAAAAGAGTCGGGAGTAGTGTAGTAGTAGCAGTAGTTGTAGTAAGATTTATACTTTTTTTCGGACGAAGAAAGCGCAATTTTTTTTTTGGATTCCTTCAGTCACTCTCAATCAACGATGTTTCATTTCTTGTGCTGCAAAACGAACATTGACTTGAAAAGAAACTCACTCGTTGTGTAGATAACTGGGTCGTTTGGTTTTTCTTCCTTCCTTTCAAGTCTTCCTGCTCTGGTGTTACAACAACCACCACTGATACTGCCGCTTCTCTCTATATATATACATGCTACTACTTCTACAAGTGGAACTACTGATTTTTTCGTTGGATACCACTACTACTTCCACACGTTAAACCAATAATAAATATACTCGAAGACATGAGGAAAATCAAACAGAGTGAGCGTGGCAGGGAAAGAAGAGCTCATCAAAATCTTATCCTTTTACCAGCCTTGTACAAAAAAAGGAGAGAAAAAATAAGACAGAAGAAGAAGAAGTATATCAATATATAATAGCCAGGCTACATATTATAGGTCTCATCGGTTTTTCTTTCCTTCCCCATCGGTTCATTTTTTTTTCTTCTTTAAGAAGATTATCCGTCCTTATCTCCTGGAAAAACGTATCATTTTTTGAGCATGCCATTTTTTATTAAGTCAGCAAGTATATTGCAAATATTTGGTGAAGATGTACTCGACTCGACCAAATACAGAATATATATAGGTATATAAATATGTACCCGTGAGCTTCTTGCAAAAGAATGAAAGTAATAAAATTTCTAGAAAGGACAGACAATTTTTTCAATGAACCAATTTTCATCTGAAGCCAATATAAGATTTTTTTCTCAGCAAATAGATAATACAATTTTTTTTTTGAAACATTGTCAGTGATTGATACATAATGATGACGGATAACTGTAATATATATTTTGAAGCAGGTAGCCTGCCTCCACGCTAAAAAAAATGAGATGATGAAGACAGGCAGCTCGAAATCATAATAATAAGGTTTCTTATATCAATGCAATGTATGTAGGTATAATAATAATAAATAAGTTTTTGTCCACGTGTGTCGTCTTGCTGTCGCTCTGCATGAGAAAGCAATTTTATTTCCTTACGTAACAGCATGGTGCGCACAGCTTACAAAACACACGCAGATAAACATGTGCCAAAGTAAAACTGCAATTTACTCTGTAAACAGGTAGAAATGCGCTTTATCTCTCCACTTTTGAAATTGATTTGAATGAGCCTCCCATTAAGGCAGGAGCATGCAGGCGACTGGAAACTTTTCTGTAATTTTATTTGTACATTACCCACTTTGTTTTACGTATATACCAACATACATGCATGCACATATGTACGAAGATGAGGTGGTGGTAACGTAGAAACCTAAGTGAAAATAGTAGAATGTCTGGTGGTGCAAGACGGAAGAGCATAGTCGCTTCTGCTGCTGCCTTATTATGATTACTACTCCTGCATTTACAGACATCATTTGACGCTGGTGGTAGTGATATGGACGTGGCAAGGAAAAGAGATATTGTCACAACTAGTCATTCAAATGACATACGTATATACATAGAAGGTGCCATCGTCTACCATAATGTTACACAGTATCTCACACGTACATACATGAATTTCCTTCTTTTCTCATCTCCAGAATTCTTATCAATCTTCATTTCCTGCCAGCAAATGTCACTACGAAAACTTACATACCCAATTTTCCTCTTGTATGGCGTGTACTTGGTCCACCACCACCACTACACACACATACACATACTCCTTTTTCCTCTGACATGAAATTCCCTATTCTTTCAAACTCCATTAATATTGCAGACCTTGCTTGTTCTCATCTTTGATACTGAGACGAGTTTTTTAAGGCTCTCTCCATCCCCCTCCCACACACTCACTTTCTTATTCCATGTTTCTCGCGGTGTAGGATATGTTCGGATATGAAATGTTCAAAATTTTGTTGCTGAATCACGACAAGCACACATACTTATTATAAACGTGAAGGAAGGAGAACTACCACCACCATCACCAAAGGGAGAAAGAGAGAGAGAGAGCATCCACTTCACTACTCCTACAACAACTTATACAATATCAGCAGAGTAGAGAATATTGGCCTGCATGTAATAGTAAAAGCAACCCAAAGTTATGTACTTCACCAGAATAAAGGTAGTCAAAAGGATACCAAAGAACATACACATTTGAGCAAGTTGGCGTTAGTACTTAGAAAAAATGTCCTCATCATCAAGACTGTGTATGAGTTAAATACAGGCCTTAACGTTTATACTTTACTTAAAATACAATATACCTAGGTGCAATACCCCCTCTCCTCATTGAATGGGATGATGATGATGGTGGAGTGGTGGTGGTGGTGATCGTGTTTGTGTTGTTCTTGTCTCATCGTCTCTATCTTTAACCAACCAAGGGTAAGTGACTGATATGATGCTACTCCTCTTTCCACCTTTATACGTGATTTTGACTGGATTCATGGACACTCTTCGTATGTACCAACCACCATAAAAAATCACATTTTTACTCCTTCTCATTACTTTTCTTATAAGTATTAGAGATGATATGGTTATATTATAGACCTATATGTATATTATATTATGTACACAAACACTGTCCTAATGCAACTACATGTATGACGATGACGCAAAAAGATGATTCTCGGAAGACAAACTATTATTACTCGAGCTGTTCGAATTTCATCACGAAAGAAAGATGGATACCTCTGTTAGGATGATGGAACTTGCTCGTTTAGTCATTCTCAGATACATAGGTATATGTACATACGAAATTGCAGTTAAGATCACTTTCATCTTCTTCACTATCCCTTCCTTTCAGCCGCGCATTTCACAAGCAAAAGAAAAAAAATAAATGGCAGTGAATAATCTGAATGGACATAAATATTCACACACACATACATACATACCGAGAGACCGAGAGAGAGAGAGAGAGAGTCACAAAAAAGTGAGCAGTCTTCTGAAGCACTCATATAAAAAGTGTATGAGTATGTACACAGGAAGATCTTGTAAAATAGTTCCGAAGCAGAACTATTTCTACTACTACCACTACTTACATATTTCGTGTGTAGGAAAATACAAAGTAACAAAATTGCGATACAGCAGCAAAGAAACGAAGAAAAAAAAAATTCAAATTCCAAACTGGTGCCTTATTCCTGTTTCCTTCTTGTGTAATAAAAGGTAAGAGAGTAAGTAATCCGTAATTTATATCCTTTTGAAAATAGCATGGCATGTGTGGAAATGGTTACTTCTTCTCTGGATGCTCTTTTGCTACAGCAGCAATTGAAATGCATAACATATTGGACAGGGCTACTACACACACAAATACACACAAGCTGAAAGACTAGACATTATATACTCATATGGCAGCGTCGAGTCATATATTAGGTAGTAGTACTATTGGAATTATGGAACTACAACGTACGTACATATATACACAACATTCAAGAATTGGTAGTCGTACACAAAAAAAAATCAACTAAAAAAGATTCTGCTTCTTCTGCAATTCAACTGCTCAACAGCGGCAGCAGCAGCAGCAGCAGCAGCAGCAGCATTTTATTTTTTCTCCTCCAAGTCATGCGTTGAAAGAAGAGTAAAAGTAATACTTGGAACATTATGACCGTTAGTTTTGCTACCTTATATATTCAAGAATTACATACAAGGAAACATTAATGTTTAGTCAAAAATAAAAATAAAGTACACACACACATAACATGCAAGCAAAACCTTGTCATTGGCCTTTGCGGAGAATAAAAAATATATAAATAAAAAGAAGAGGGCAACCTTCTTCTTTTTTTCCGCTGCTGCTTTCCCTACAAAAACATGAATCTGAGATTTCCCTCTCAGTTTCAATTTATTTGGAATTTTTAAACCATTCTCTTTAGACCCTCTGCTACTACTACTACATACTTGCTTGAGAACTAAGTACATTTTCTGGTACACACGGTACACATATTATATATGTATATATATTATATTTCTTATTCTCTGCTTTTTTACACTCTCCAGGGTGTTGTTTCACTACGTCTCTGATATTTCATTCCATCTTGACTTTCAAATCTATTACACTGACAAGACGAGAGAAGAGAGAGAGAGAGAGAGAGAGAGAGAGAGAGCAAGAAGAGGAGGAAAAGAGAAAAAAAAGTTAAGAAGGATAGTGTGTTTAGCCCCTATCTTCCCTGTCATGCATTATATTTGAGATTTACTATATTGCAACACACACACTATATGCACTGCCTACACTACTACACGCTATAAACACTACATATGCATGCTATAATATGCGCTGCTGCTACATGGTTGAACTTTAATATTATGGTAGAAATTATGTTATGTACATTAGATTATATGATAATAGCAGAGAGTTACACTTTTCTCTGTCTTGATGATATGCGATGAAATGATCATACTTTATCTCGTAGTATCTGTAGTAGTAGTAGTATAATATGCGTACATATTGCATTTGTATTGTAAATGTAATCTTGATTTCTTGCTGTGTGTGTGTGTGTTCCCCGTGTCTTATGATCATGCCACGCTGCTGCTGCTGCTACTCATCTTTTTTTTCTTTCATTGTGCAATTTTTCATAAGGGTAATTTTCATACATGTATCTCATTTGTTTTTTTCTCTCTCTGTTTCTTTCCAGAATTTTTAAAGTGAATAAGAGACTACGGAAAAAATAAAAATAAATATGAAACTTGGAGATTTTTTTCTTCTTGTTCATTTTTTTCCCTTTGTCTTTAAATTTCCCTGGAAATGAACATAAAAATCAGCCTGAATGAATAAAAGTAGTCATAAAAATTGCGCAAAGCTAGAAGAAGAAACGGAAAGTGAGGAAAAAAATAACTACGTTTGTTGCTTTCATTACGTATCCGAGAAAATATTGTAATGGGAGAGAAGGATAAGGAAAAATACTGTCGAGAAAAAAAAGCTTTCTCTCTATTTCTCTCTCTCCCTCTCTCTGAAGAGGTACAACTTTTTTCTATGCATTTATTAGAAAGTTAAATAATTCATAGATTTTAGTTATAATGACAATGATACTACAAAAGCATGTGAGTATGTAACGGCAGCATAATATTTTGTGTTATTATGGCTTGTTCAGGGAAATGAGCGGGAGAAGTACTTGAGCAAACATACGCACATACATATACACAGATCACAAGGATCAAGATGACCCCATTATTATTTGAAACATGATTCAAGGTGTGACAAGGGGAGGGCCTGAGATGATGAAAATGGTTTCTCTGGAGGTTTGGATTGGCACAAGGATTGATAGGCAATTCGCGGCAAAGAAGCACTTTCTACTAGATCACTGTCTCTGAGTAGAATGGGCCTCCCCTGCCTCGTACTGATTTATGTCTTCATACAAAAAACTTGCTTTTTTCGGTATATGCTGCCCTTTCTCGCTTCCTTTTCATCCGCTGCTCCTCATCCTGCCTCGGTGCTTCCCTTTTTTATACTATCAACAACCGCTTTTACCGCTGCATGTGTTGCATCTCTAGTTGGTGTGTGTGTTTATACCATTTTTTTATTGTTATACATTTGAATACAAAATTTTATAGTGGGACATGTGTGAAAATGTATAAAAACGTTCATTACAATCCTCATGTTGTACATATATTAACATAAGTATATAAAGCAATGCTGGTGTGTGTTAAAAAATAAAAATGTTATGCAAAATGGTTTATTACATATTACCTACTCTTCTGTATTGCAACAGAGTATCATGTTGCTTATTTAGTGGCAAAATCATCGGACGAAATTCCAGGTAACCAAAAATGGTGAAAATCCACGGTTTTGGACTAACTGGATTTAGTTTCCGAAAATAGAATTAGGTATGTAAATAGTGTTCACATCAATTATGTGTTTCATTTTCGGACAGTTTGTCCATTAAATCCACCAACAAAATAGTGGATTGAATCATTTTCGTCCACTATCCATCGTCCAGTGGATATACATACAATCTTTGCATGTAATGCTACCTATCCCAATTGAAAGCTGTTGGTATTCTTGCCCACTTTTCCCCTACATGTTGTCCATTCTATTATCAATATTGTGCCATCACACATCGACAAAAATGCGGTTTTTTCATCTTCTCCTCACGCATTTCATCTTTCCGCATTTTTTTTGCACACCACCGTACAATTTTCTCATTGAGGACCAGGGATTCGAAAACATTGCACATTACCCCCCGACTTGTATACCATTTCCGGATAAATTATTCCACACACAAAAACAGGCCTACGATTTTTTACCCGTTTTCCCTTGCCAATATAAGCTTTTGCCCGTATAATATTTATAATAATAATTATACACAATTATCGCCAACATTCAACATTATGCATCCAAGATATATGTAAAATGTTGAGTGAATAAAGTTTACTCATTTTTGTTTAAAACTAAATGAAAAGACGCTGTTTCTCGTGATCCTGCAAACACTATAAAAATAGATTAATCCTTTTCTAAATCGTCCTATAAACAACATGCATTATACATTAAAAATGGATACGTTTTGACTTAATGACGTTTGGTGATTTGGATGCATAATAATGGCGATAAATGTGTATTTTTATTGCAATAAATATTATACAGACAAAAGGTTATATTGGCAAAGCACTGTGGTACATGTACGTATCTAAAGATTTACACGAACAAGAAATGGTGGCCAAAAATAATGGTAGGCTAAACGTCATGAGCCAAAATCCGCTTCCAAAATAATGTGTATGTAGGTTACGTAGCTCTGTATATATTGGTGATTTATCAACTCTGATGATGATGATGCAATGTTTCAGCACAAAATAGCAATAGGGAGCTTTGTAAAGTCTTACTGTTAATTAATACCGACTATACATATATTCACTATATTATGTTATTAGTACAAGGATAAAAAAAAGTCGCTGAGAAAACAAAAATGTTTAAGAGATTTGTGTGGGCTGAAATATAAAAAAAGTTGCGTATAGGAATGCATACAACAAAGTTTTCTGATTCCATATGGGTACTTTTTTTTACAAAACCAGGAAGAGATAAATTGAACGATAACAACAGTTTTTTTTCTATCCTTGCATAAAAAGTAATTTAAAGCAAGTCTTGCCGTATTGATCAATTATTATAACGCATCTCTCCCTCAGTCATTGCACTGTAAAGTCGACCTGCAATAAAAATCTACAAATGCTGTAAAGATTCAGAATATAAATCCACAATAAAAAAAATTCTCTGCTAAGCGTAAATACTATAAATGCAAACAAAAACGGGTTTTTCTGTTCTATCTCTCTATCTCTCTGATTGGCTTTCTGAGGAAAGTATCGGTTTTTTCAATGGAATCTCGTAAAAAGCTTAGCTACACATGATTTTCATTCGTATATTACCCTCCCAATCTTTTGAAAAGAACCGGTTTGCAAAGGCACACAAATCTGAAAGGCTAACAATATCGAGTGGGAAAGTGCGAGAGAGAGAGAGAGAGAGAGAGAGAGAAGGAAACGCTTTATTTTAAATATTTACCCAGACGCTTGTATTGTTCGATTGGAAAGTTCCAGAGCACATAATCCCTTTTCGGCTTCACTTATATTGATACAGCACACGAATAAATATCTATTATGCCCAGGGACAACAACACAGGCATAGGTAAATTTAGTTTTTAATATATAAGTATATACACACATGTTATATATTATACCTAAATGTATATATGGAGGAGTTGGTTGATCTCTATATATATGTATAGTGGCTGTAGTTATTGTATTTACATTGTATTACCCATTGGACCAATGCATAATTCTACTGTTGAAAGTTAGGTTTGTTGAGAGAGAAAGTGTGTGTGTGTGTGCTTGTGTGTGGCTGTCCTGGTGCCTTTCTATTTTTTCTCTCTCTCTCTCTCTCTCTCACTCTCATCTCCTCCTCAGCTTCTCTTGGTTTTGGTATCATCATTCCCATTCTTTATATAATAGATACATGCATATGGCATTGCCTGCAACCGCTCTTCTGCTCTCATCAGAATTCCTATCATTTGCAACCATCTGTCGTCTTCCTGAAAATATTATTGACTGGAGACGGCCACAAAACAGTTTCCCAACTCAAAACTCGAAGAGTATCCACCGCCTTTTACAGAGTGAGCAAAAATATACATACATATATGCTCCTCTCTTCTGTATACAATTCCAGTACTTGGCCTACTACCAGTTCTCTGCCGCCAAGCTCAACTACTACTAATACATAGTTTACAATAGCTGAAATAATAATGCTCACTAACCGAATCATATGGTAATCTGAGCACCGCAGATTCATGCATAAAAATTTTATATTGTGCTCACTCGTTACTGCTGCTGCTGCTGCTGCTATATATACAAGAAGCGGCAACATGCAAGTACATGCTATAGTTTAGTATTATATATATACATATATACCTACATATCTACATTAAAAGATATTATGTGTATATCCAATAGGAGAGAAAACAGAGAATGGCGCTACAATGAATTCCTAAATGCGCCTTCCCTGTTCCCTAGTCACACTGATATTTTAAGGGAACAATACTCTTAAATAAAATATATGCACCGTCCTATGCACCACAATTGTTATAAATACTAGCTATCTACGCACCCAACCAACAAACCAGTAACACCGCTATAACTTTAAAAAGTATATATATACTTTTTTAATAATAGATTGCCATGTAATACATATATATTAAATATACAATATATATATTTTAAAGTCCTTTGTCGGTGTGCAAAAGTTTGCCTTTGAGAAGAGATATAATAATAATAATAAGAGGCGAAAGTAGTTGCAAAAAAGCAATGATTACGGTGATGATGACGATGATAGTAACCACCGCCCGAGTAAATTTACATGGAAATCCAGACGGATGAAAACGTAGGGTGGCACTTACTCTCAGAGAGAGAGAGAGAGAAAGACATACACACGGTCATAATAAAAAATATAAACTTATCCACACACGCTTACATTGATTCTTCACTGACGTGTATCACTCTTGTACAAATTTATGCCCTACTTGCTCAGTTTACTTCTCTCTCTCTTTCTCGCTTTCTCTGTCTTCTTTTCCTGAACCTGCTGCTGAGGCCTCAAATTATGCGAACTGAATGAGGCAGTGTGTGTCTAAATGAATGAAAATGCACATGAAAAAAGAGCAATACGGGAAATGGATATTATTATAGCGACTGATGAAATATTCGCAGCATCGTCATCAGCATCATCATCATCATGATCGTCGTGATAAGAGGATATTCAAACAACATACTGCTAAAATCCTATTTCTTTTCTCTGACTCTCCCTTTTATTTCATTTTCATATCGTTTCTACTTTTAACTAGATTTACCGAGTGGAAGTCTTTTCTTTCACGTTCTATCTCATTCCCTCTCTCTCTCTCTAACTATCTATCTGTATATATGAGTGTGGGACATACTCTCTGAGTATTATTTTTTATATGTAGTGGTCCTAAGTATTGTTCTATATTATCCAGCACGCGTGTCAAACCTTTGGTACATTTTATGAGCAGGTCCGTCTAAACAAAACAAACAATACCTGAATAATATTAACAATCATAATAATATCTCTGTACACATACACACACGTAGTGTATTATGTTTGTTAGTTCATTAGTGTCACTATAAAGGTGGCGACGGTACACTTTGCTTAAGCTCATGTTCAGATATTGTAACAAAAAAAGTTAGTCGACGGCCAAGTCATCCGTGAAAAATCAAAGGATCCTTGTTGAGTTGAGTATTTTTTTGATACACGTATAGATACGATACATGCTGCAGCAAATGTACATATGTATGTACTTATTTATATATAGCATACATATATAGGCATGCAGGAAATAAATTCGCGTCCAAAAAAGGACAGCAAACCCCAAAAAGTACGAAGTAATAATGAATGGACAGGAAGAAAAATTGTTGAGATATGACTTGGTGGAAGGAAATGACATATTGGGAAAATACATGTAATGAAGAAGCAAAAAAAAATTACAAAAAAAAGTGAAAGCACTGACAAAGTGTGAGCAGAGCAGTAGCATAAGTAGAATAGAAAAAAAATCCAGAGACAGAAAGAAAAAGGAAAAAACTAAGGAAATATATATAGCATATAATGTACTTAATGGCAAAATGGACACTTTGACCAGACCAGAGTGACATTTGTGGAGTAAAAGTTTGGAGACAAGTTTGATACAATTATCTATGAATCCAGTGTGTGTATGTGTGTGTTTGTGCGGTTCTTGTTCTTTCTTACACTTTCTTTCTTTCTTTTTCTACTTTTTATATACTTTTTTCCCTACCATCATTCTTTTCCTTCTTCCTTTTTCCCAGGCAAATAATAAAACAATGATAGAAGAAAAAGGTCCACTTTTGTGAACGCCGAACGTCATGCCATATATTTCACATTGTCAATGTATCTCCTTGTAGATCTCAACTATTTTCGCTCGTCCACATTATAGATGTAACTAGGTGGCATGTTGATTACATATACCTATATTTTATATTATACCTGTACGTATACCTATATACTTCCATACAGTAATACAATGGAAGGGAAGGGAGTTTTGGAGTAGAAAATATAGCGTATAAAAAATCAGGGAAAGGTATGAAGATCATCTAAAAGTTTGCGCTTCTTCTTTTACCCTTTTTTCGCGTTCATCTTCTCCAATCTCACGAAAGAATCTTGTCTATAATTTAAATAGCTATGTAATAGGTACATACATATATAGTAAATATTATACGCTCCTATGACGAGAAAACCATTATTTCCACTAATAATGCTGCAAGTTCTTACGGTCTGGTATCCCTCTACTTGTACTACGCACCATCATCACAAAGCATCTTGCTTATTCTCACTATATGCTCAATTTGTACATGTATGTAGGTACCCATATAAATATTATGTTTATACATAAATATATAGTTTGCAGGCAAAACAAATAAGAATGTATACACAAAAAATATAATCTGGTTGTGTAGTAGTGAGTGAAGAAAATAACTTGTAGCAGTTTGTTGTTTCATCATCATCATCATCATCATCATCATCGTCATCATCATCATCTTCAAGAGGTTATTTTTTTCTTCTCTACTGTCATATTTTTTTTGTAAATAGAAAGAGAAACTTTTTTATCAATTGGTGTCATCTTGAAGAGCAAACCAATGTTCTCCATTATTCCTATCAAAAAACTTTGATGCATAACACAAAGCACACAAGAGTACTTTAATGCCATTTAGAGACAGTTTTCAGTGCGCGTATAAAAAAGCAAATAATATTTTCCAGCAAGATGATGAACAAGATGGTTGATAGTGTTGCGTGGAAAATAATCACTGGAAACTTTTTGAAGGCTTCTCTCCGCATATCTTAATTAACAGAAGAACAATAGTGTAGCAGCAGTATGCTTTCATAAAATAATCGCTTCCAATTTATTTAGGTATCTATAAGCTGATTAGTTAAAATGATTCAAGTGCTCAGAATTTTGGAATGCAACAGCATGTAACACTGCATATTTAAAAGTAATATGCTAAAGAACGAGTTTCATTTTCCTCATCACTGAAAAAAGAATAATAATATTACAATAGTATTATTATCATTGTGAAACCAGCAGTAAAAATTCACAAATAGTTTTAAACAATAAAAATAACAAAATACACAACTTTGAGTTACAAAATAATTTATATATAATGTGATATATATATATATATATATTCACCACCAGACAATGTATACTTATAAAAGTATATACATATACAAACCCACCATATCTTTTGTGTTCCCAAACCAATGTTTCTCTTTCCTTATTTTTTCTTCTCTTCTGTTAAAAAAGATGGATTGAATTGGAGCACAAGAGAAGAAGACTAACCCAGTCTGTGTAGTAGTGGTAGTAGTAGTAGTAGTAGTAGCAACAGCAATGCTCTCGCCGCCGTAATAATGGTGAAAAGAAGAAGTTCTGTTGTCTGCCAAAGAAACAATGCTCTAAGGGATAAAGCGTAATGGCAGTAACGAGGAAAAGGACAAACGAAAAAGGAAAGGAACACGGCATAGAAATAGGAAAAGAAAGCAGAGAAGAAGAAAAAATTATATATATAAAAGAGAAAATCCATTTAGTACTTGCACACACACACACACACACAATAATATGAAGAAAAAACACACTCTTTCATATATAAAAACTATATAGCTTTATATAAAAACATGTATATTTATTTGGAGGAAAAAAATAGAAAGAAAAAAAGCAGAGTAGAGCTTGAGCAAGAAGCAGCAAGTGACTGAGAGTGAACTAACTTTAGGGATAGAATAATAATAAAAGGACAAATACCTTTTGTCCAGCCTCTAATTGCCCCGAAGGAATTTATGCTGGGCGTAAACTTTCTTGAAACATGCTGGTTGCTCCTGCTATCTCTCTTATTCTATTCCTTGTCGTTTTTTTTCTTCTCTTTTTTTTTCTTCCTCTCTTTCTTTCTCTCTCACTATCTCTCTCTCTCTCTCTCTCTCTCTCTGTTAGTTCTTCTACTTTCTATTTTTTTCTTATTCATTTTTTCCTCGCTTTTTAAAGTTTTCCCTTTAATTTTACTTCTTGAATGCATGTTGTAAGTAAATAGGTATATTGTTAAAAAAGTACAATGTACACATACCAAATACTACTAAATACTACTACTACATTTTCAGTTATAAAAACTTGTTGTAAAAAATCATATATATCACGTCTTTTAATAGTAGTGTTGAGTGAGTATGATGATGGTGATGATGATCTCGACTTTTTTTTTCAGTAGATGAACGATACACATTATTTGGACAGTGTAGTAGAAGTAGTTGAAATGGTATATATTTTCCACATCTTTGTACACTCCATGCTCCATTTCCTCTTTTTTTACCACTCTTCTTCTTCTTATTATTACACTATTACTATATCAGTGGCAACATCAATGGTGATGGTGGTAGTGATGATAACAATGCAAGCATTATAACGGCCGTGATGAAAATGACGTTTTGTAGCCGATAGTGTTCCAAAGAAGAAGAAAAGATTATTTTTTTTGTACATTCTTCTCCTTCCCCCTTGTCCATATCCTCTTTTAGTTTTTCAACAAAATATACATTAAAACTTTATTTTGTCCTTTTTTGTTGCATTTGCTTTCCGTTTCCAGTGAATTTCAACAAAAGTAAATTTTGAGAAATAAAAAGTATTCATAGTATGCTCGCAGTACTACTCACCACCACATATTTTCTGGATGCAGATGAAGGAAAAGTGCATCATTGCAATGCAAGTGCAAAGAAAGAGAAGAGGGAGAGAGAGGTTGAATAATAATAATAATGGGAATAGACTCAAAGGAAGGCTGAGGAGGATGGAAAGATAAACACACTCTCTTGCCTTAATATTTTATGCAGTTTTGGTCGGTGCAAAATGTCAACGGTTGTTTCCCTGCTGGCTTTGGCTCTCATTGCCCCTTTTTTGCTTGAGCATTTCTCTTCCTGTTGTGGTGGTGCTCTGATGATGTTAGTGTCGTTGCATTATTATTTTGCCGGGATGGCAGATGTTTATGTATCTCTTGCGTGGATTGCATTGGTTTGATGTTGATGATGATAGAGACAATGAGGATGAGTGTATGTGCATGCTTCTTACAAGTAATATAATATTACAACAACAGTCTAATATTCTACTGGAAAGTAGCAGAGAAAGTGGTTATGTTATTGTTGTTGTAGTTGGATGGAACTGTCCCACAGATGTGAAAATATATAAGATGTGCGGTGTAATAGAAAAGGATACAGTTTGTGTATATGTGTGTGTGCATTATGTAAAATCTTGAGAGAAAAAGAAAGTGGGAGACCAATTTGTTGGGAATGTTGGTTGTTTCGCATGGTTAGGGCGTATTTCCTCCCGTTTTGGCAGATAGAAATTATGAGATGGCATGTCATGCTTTCATACACAGACACGTCTCTTTTCCTTTTGCAAAGAATACACACACCAGTCTGGTTTTGGTTACACGATCCTTTGGCAACTTTTTTTCTGGGTGGCAAAACCTTTCCCTCTCTCTCTCTTCTCCTTTTGCCTCACAGGGCTTTGCTTGAGTGTGTGAGCACAACTAATACTTGTGTCCGTGTTGTCTGTCTATATAAGTATTGTACACATGAATGCATCTCATGAGAAATACATTGAGTTTTTGGAGAGAGAATAAGTTTTAGGCGAATATGAGACACACTTTGAGTATGGGCAAACCTGCACAATTTTTCCTCTTCTAAAATCTCTGTCAACTTGACAAATACAAAATCACCAGGAAGCAACAAAAAAATCTTGTCCGTGTGTCTGTTTGGATGGATATTCACTTACTGTTGTATATAATATTTCTTGTTTGATTATATACATATTATAGCATGGACTGTGGGAGGAGAGGAAATCGTTTAAAAAGTAATCTTAATGAAAGAAAATTGCAAGGATTTTTTTTGATCCCCCCGGAGAAAAAAATAATAGTTCACCAAACAAGCAATATAAAAAGGATCGTATAAAAAAACTGATAACGGCCTCCATTGCCGTCGCCGCTGCCGCCGTCGCCTTATAATATTGGTTTCCTTTGCTCTCTCCCCCTCTTTCTGGAAACTAGATACTAGGGTATTGACATGCCAGACGCCTTCCGGTCTTCTTCTTCTTCTCTCCTCTCTCTCTCTCTTTTCTCTCTTCATCTTCCCTCTGCTTGCCTTTTCATTTTACACTCCTCCTGTTTGCAAGTACCTTCACTGTTTGTATTTATGTATACCCAACACACACCGCTTTTGGGTTTTCCTTCATATTTTCGGTGAATTCATGGGTCCCCATTTGCTTGCCATATTAGAAAGGTAAAGATGAAATTGAAGGAGGACGATGGACGTGTTGGGATGATGGGCACATCCACCTTCATTGCTTGCTACGTGAATAACGTGAACTATTGACTCTCTTCAACCAACACACTTCTTTCGTGGCTTTAGCTTTTTGTATCACTTTTTTATGTGTGTTGTGATGTGTAGCATACAGACACACAACAACTTCAAAACCTTTTGCTTGCCCCTTGCTGCCAGCTAAACCTTTTTTTCTTTACAAAATTTTCTTCTTCTTTATTTTGGTTGAAAAGTAAAAAAAAAATACATGCACGCACGTACGTTGTATTTTGTATTGATATAGTGGTGGGTAGTAAAAAAAATGAAGGAGAATGGGAAGCGAAGCATCACATCAGATCTCATAGAAGTACACACACAACTCATGTGCCCACATGACGACCAGAAAGAGGAAAAGGACTACATTAAAAGGAACAACAAAAGAGATTTGAAATAAAATCCCATCAGAGTACGAGAGGGAGAGAGAAATAGATCTTCAAGGAAATTGTACAAGAAGTTGGTTTTTCATATAGACATACCATACATAAGGTAGATTGCTATACCTATACATACGAGTATATAAAATGTATGTGTATATAAATGCATGGGTTTTTTTTTGCTATTTGAGTATATGGGGATATGTGGAAGGATTCAATTTTTTTTGGAGGCTGGATTTTTTTTCTTGGAGAATTGAGATTTGATTGAAAGAGGAATCTCATCTTGCAAAAGGATAATACACAGAGACAGAGTGAAGAGGAAGAGTGATGAGGAATTGGAAAAAAAGAGCAAGGAACTCTAAAAGACAGAAAAAAAGACGAAAATGCAAGGAAGAGACGACGAAGAGGAAAGACACACATTGAAGAAGTTGAAGAGAGAAAAAAATGTTTGACTTTTTTTCTCTTTTTCTTCTTCTTCTTCGTCTTGTTGTAAAATGTAGAGTCAGTTTATTGAAAGTCAATTCAATATTGTATGTGATATGATGATGTTTTAATAATACAACAACAACTAGGTCTCCTACATCCATGATATCATGATGATGGTATAAATGGATTGGGAAAAGCCGGAGAGAAAAAAAAAGCAAGTAGTACAAAAGAGAGAGAGAGAGAGAGAGGGCAAAAGCAATGAATGTGAAAGATAGATTGTTTAACGGAATAGTAAGAACCAAGCCTGTGGCAAACTCCATAACTTCAACTTTAACTCATATTCCAAGTAATTTCTTGGTTTCATTTCTCCATGTCTATCCACGAGTAATAATAATAATAATAACAATAATAACGGAACCAAAAACGAAATGAGCAGTTTGAAGCAATAATAATAGTAATAATAACATGGATATGACTTTTTTCTTTTCTCCGCTGTGTACAAAAAAAAACACACACAAAAAAACTCTAGACAAATAACGGCTCTACTTTTACATTTACTATAGAAATATTTGTAGAATATACGCTAAATATATATACGTATTATATGTATTTTTTAAAAAGTATTTAATACTGTTTTATAAGACACCAACATCAAAACAAAGTCTAAAATGTGTACCCTTTTATTATGTTATGCTCTGGGAAAATAGAAAAATGATGATGAAAATCAAAATATACGTAGGTTATTTTTTCAAAGTTGGTTATTAGAAATTGCGTATTATTCTTGTATGCCTAGCTGCATACATATATATGTAATGCATGTAACTACATAGTGGACTGCTGAATTACATTTTGCAAAATGATTTTAATCTTTTTCCTTCCAACTTTTTCCCCCCCTTCTCTCTTTTTGCATCATCAAATCTATTATATTGCATGAGCGTCTGAGTGAGCGTGTGCACATGCAAATTATATTATTGAAATTTGCTTCGTTTTCGAAGCCGTTTTCCTTGCAAAATAAAGTTTAACTGATTCAAATGTGTATATATGTATTTATATACACACAAGCACGCAACATCGTATATTTTATACATATTATACACAAAAACATAGTGTAGAGAGAATGGGATGGAATCTCTCCAAAAATATAGTACAGAACCGTACAGCGCCAAGAAACTGTCTTTTTCTGGAAACAAGAAAAGGAAAAAAAAATATTGGTGTGCTTTTCGTAATAGAAGGAGTTTGGAGGATAGGAAAAAATAGAGAGGAAAGAGTTGGTGTAGTTTTCTCTCCCTCTATTTCTTCCATCTGCCATATACATGTATGGTATGTATGTTTGCATGTGTATGTACATATTTAAACGCAAGTAAACTGTAAAGCAATTACTGTTATTGTTTCGTAAGAAAGACATTTTGTTTTGCAATGGCAACATCCGCAATATTTATTTATATTATTATTATTCTTGCTACTGCTACTACTGCTGCTGCTCTCTGTATTGTTTTGTAGCAAACTGGTGGAAATATTAAAGTGAAGATTCTATCAAAAAGTATGTCTAACTGCTGCTCATCATGATGACGACGACGACGACGAGGATGACGATGCAATGGTGATGATGGTCATGTGTGCCCTCGCAATAAAGATAAAAGATACACTAATGTGAACAAGCAATATGCATGACATACTCCCACACAATGCTGTTGTAGTACTTGTACTATCCGATATATTATTATTAGTACCTTCAAACTTTTATATTTGTCGACAATATTGTACAACAGGAGCAGTAGCAAAAGTAGTAGTGCATCGATAGACATAAAAATCTGGGCATAAACTACATGAAAATCTATTATTACAAAAAGAAGATACTCACACGATGAGCCAAACAAGATACTTTTTTTTTATTAATGATACTGCGTAAGCAAAAAAAAAATTATTAGTCTTCCATAACCACTAGATGTATTATGGACCCTTTTTTACTTGGAAAAACACAAGTTAAGTAAATACCTATAGATTCCGATGAGAATGCAGAGAGCAGGATAGAGAGAGGAAGCAGAGCAGAGAGCAAAAAAAAGAAGTAATAATGTTTTTTTCTTGAGGTTAGAATATCAGGTTCAAGTCGCTATCTAATAATGTTAATGTAAAAGAAAAGCCATGGCTTGATGATGATCACTCATCTTATTGTTCAATAATAATAATAATACGCGGATATAGTAGGAAAAACACAATTGCATTCTTTTGCCGACCTACTGCTACTGCTACTGCGATAGAAAATGAATTATATCACATCACACTAGTATATGTAGTGCTTCCCAAGCATTGTGTGCTCTTTCCGATAATTATAGTAATATGCTTGGCACTATGATGATACCATCATAATAATCCTTCATTTCTTTAGTCCCACACAAACAAGCACTAATAGTGTATTTACTTTTGGTATGAAAGCCACAAAAAATGTGTACACAATTTTCTGATTCTCTATAATATGGCAGCTTGGCATAAAGAATCTTTTTTTTTTCTTAGAAAAAAGAGAGTAAGAGCTAAAACATCTCTGAAGAATTCAGCTAGTGGCTAATAATAATATTTTTTTTGCAATGTAGCATTATTAGATAAAAAAGAAAGAAAAAAGAATCTAATATCAATGTTTACTAGAAGATACACACACTCTCTCTCTCTCTCTCTCTCTCACACACACACACATGATGATATCCAGGCTAAATGACAATACTTTGCACCACAATCATCTCGGTATATTTTTTTACCCCAAAATAGTTTAGTGGTGAGATTGATTCAGTTTATTCAACCATCTCTGTATACATCTTTCTTGTTTAATAACGTGCTTATTTGCTCTGGTATTATTTTTCTTTGCTTGTGAAAACCAAGAAGACTGTTTGGATGATGATCATAGTAGTGGTGATCATGATCAGGTTCATTCCATATTATTATTAATGCCATTTTTTCACCAGCAACCTATTTTTTGTGAGTGATACATTCTTATATTGCCATACATCTTCATCATCATATTCTTTGCAACAACAACAAAAAGAATATAACTCGAGAGCCCTGCTATTTTATTTGAGGAAAGTGTGTGTTTGTGTGTGTGTGCAATATGTAATATGCTGCTTGTGTGAGTACTACACACTATATCCTTTTTGTTTTGCTACTTGATATTTTTGCGGTCTGCTAAGGAATGATATATAATATTATATTGCATGTTTGGGAAATCTGTAAGCTGCTGCTACATACTGCTGCTGGTATATATGGTGGCCCAAGCGAGAAAAGAAGACTGGAATCAATTACTGTTGTTTTAACAGCCTCTTATCTCTTCTTCTTCTCTCCCCCTCTCCCCCCGAACAAAATGGACATAGTGGTATTTTGGAGGAACGGGAGCAGCTGCAACCACAGAAACAATTACATCAGCGCAAAAATGTAGTATGTTTAGGTACTTGTATGATCACCATAATCATCATGATCATCATCAACATCATCATTCAGAAAGAAATAGACGATTGTGAAACTTCTTCTTTTTTTTGGAAGAAAAGTGAAAAGGTAACCGAAAAGAAAGAGAGAGAGAATGATATAATATGGCTAACAGTAATGGAGCATCTTTATTTGTTCGTTTTACACACACTCATGATCTCCCAACCCATACATATGTATTTATACTCTACTTCTGCTGACTGACTGATCCTAATGTATTTTTTTTCTGCTTCTTCTTTTTCTACTACACTACTAAGTCCTACTGCTCCTGCTGCCAGAGAAAATAAAAAGTTGCAAAGGTGAAAGTAAAATAAGAAGTAATACACAGGTTTTTGTGTAAGCCAAGCCACAACTGCTCATGAAGTAATCCATCACTGAATGGGAGAGAAAAAAAAAGTTACATCAAGTGTGTAATACATACAGCAAAACTAAAAGTTTTACAACAAGAAGAGGAAGAGAAAGAAGAAGAGAAAAAAATTGGTAAAGTTGTAATAGAGCAGGTAGCTCTCATTCTGCCTGTCTCTCTGTTGTATACATAGATCATTTGAAGGAAACACTAACTGGTTATTGGTGATATATATATATGTGTGTATTTTTTTTCTTGGGCGTAAAAGTCTATATGTTTTTTTGAGTGTGTGCTCCATTGCATTTCTCTCTCTCTCTAAAGTTGTTGAGCTGTCTCAATATATAAATAGATAGATAGAGTTTTTGGTACAAATATGGAGTACTATATATAATAACAATGATACTAAATATATATAAGGTTCACTTGCACAATACACATTCTTCAAAAAAAGAAAAAGAAAAAAAAAGAAGGTGTATTATTTGTATGTGTAGTGGTGGTGGTGGTGTGTAGATGGTTGTTGTAACAAAAAAATGTTATTTTTCTCCTTCCTCTTTTCTCACTCAGTGAATTCGAATGGGATGAGGCATGCATCATAATAAGTCGAAATGTAACATCCATCCAGGTTATTGCCTCCAATCATCAAATGGAATCAAGTTGAATGGCATTCGAATCCAGCCAAGAAACACACTCTATATACCACTCTCTCTCCCTGGCCTTCTCTGGTTTGTAATAAAAAATAGTATACTACACACAAATATAAACAAACACATGCATATACATACAAAACTGAAGATTGTTTTATGTATTTTTTTTTTCATTTTTTTTTGTACGTATGTAGGTGTTCCACTTTGCAACAGAGGCAGAAGCAGCATAAATAAACTGAGTGATGATCCATGATAGACTGACTAATAAACAAACAAGGAATTCGTGCCTACCTATTTATGTCTGGAATCATGTTCATGTCGCCTTCTTTTTGTTGCTTTATTTGGAAAAGAAAAAAATAGGCTTCTTAAAATATTCACATGATCTTTGGAAAAAACGAGTTGTAGTATTATAGCAGCATAGTTGTCTCTTCCCCCCTCTCTCTCTTTTTTCTTCCTTCTCGCTCTCTTGCTTTCTGAATGTATCAAACCGTTTTCAAACCTGTCAATTCACTTCTTCCTTTGTTTCTAGTCACATCTTTACATTTCCCATGTATATCCTGTGTGGTCGATGAAACAACAGGAAAAAAACGAGACGTGTGTGATCTAGTCACATTCAACATTCCTACCAACATTGCTGTTATATGTTTTTTGGAGAAAGCATGCAGTTTTGAGATGGGATACCTGACTTGAAGTTCATACATATTACACCTAAATATGTCACTACACATACATGGAGCTATCTCTTTCTTTCTCTGAGGAGGAGGATTTTTGATGATGATGATGATGATGAAGTGTGTACATAAAGCAAAAAAATACTTGAGAAAAAAAATGTATTAGTTGATCTGGTGATGTTGATGGTGGTGATTTAGCATGAGGGAAGTTTTGCCTCACATTATCATCTGTTTAATCCTTATGTGAAAGAAAGGGATCCGCTTTCTTTTCTAATGTGACACGAGAAGGATGAGTGCATGAATATATCTACTTTAATGTCTATTCATATATGTAAGTAGGTGCATACTGTATATAGAGAAGCACATAGTAGCTTTCTGATATAAGTATTACGGTTTATATATGTAGAGCAGCGGCAGCTATGTTCATGCATATTATGAACTTGGTGCACATTAAAAAAAGGAGAAAAGAAAATTTAAGTGAAACACATGCATAGTTGAAGGGAAGTATGCAATATATATGGTTATAGTAATAAGGTGACACTACAACGACGGGTGTACACAACAACGACGGACATGTAGCACAGAAGCAGTATTGCATTGGCATCACGGAGTACACTGGTGTCAGTGTAACATGTATCCTGTCCAAACCATAAAGAGGTGCATGTGTAAACGTATATGAATATGGTTATATGCATGTATGTATGTGTATATATTTTTTTAAGTTTGATGCAACCGTTATGTAAGTAGACTGGTGGTGGTAGTAGTAGTAGTAGTTTTAGTAGTAGTGGAATAAATTCGTAATAGAAAAGCCAAAAAAAAGTATAGTGAAAGAGTTTTTTTCTTGCTCCCTTCCTAGTCATTTTACTCATCCTGGCTCTGGCTACTGGCTTGTGTTGCTACTACTACTACTACTGCTGCTGCTCCTTCAATTTGAGTGAAAGAGAAAAAGAAGAAACAAGTAGTCTTACATCTTTTGACAGCCAAGAAGAGAGAGAGAGAGAGTGAACAAGAAAGAAAGAGCAACACGAAAAGATCTCATGGATTTTGCATTACATATAAAGGAGAAATGGCAAGATAACCTAAATAATTCAGAGCGAACTAATCCCCTATGTTTCAGCATACAGATATGATCTCAAAGGAAGTAGAGGCGATCATGAAAAATGAATGAAGATAGGCAGGGGAAAACAAATCCCAGAAGAGCGACGCGCTCTCTCTCTCTCGTATCAGGATTGCTTCTACTTCTTGTTCTTCTCTCTCTCTCTCTCTCATACTCCTTCACAAAATGTCCTGTACAAAGCCGAAGTATTCGATTTACTTGGGAGATATACTTTTCTTATATACTCGCATGTGTGTGTATATAGTACATAAATACATACATCAGAGGAGCAGATGAAAATATCACTAGAAAATGCTGGTGGCGTTGGTGCTTCTCTCTCTCTTTCTTCTTCTTCTTCTTCTTCTTACAACAGCAACAGCACAGCAGCAGCGACAATAATCGTCCTCATTTTGCATGTTTATCCCTGCTCCTCTTGTTCCTACATTGTTTGCACAGAATACATTCTATTTTTACGTAATTTTATTAGGAAAAGTCCTCATCTTGCATTTGAAAAAGAGGAGAGAAGAGGAGACAACACGTAAACAAGTACAACATTTATTTTGCTTTTTCCCTACTACCACCACTACCACCACCATCACAATAGTAGCAGTATTTTTTTGGGCACTTACTATCCTTGAGCCTACTTTTTATGAGTGTTTTGCTTTTTCCACTTTTTCTTAAGTTTCTTCTCCTTCTTCTCCTCCTCTTTTGGTACTATTCTAATATGTTTGTGTTATTGCATGCAAATCACACAGTGACACCCTAATTACATCCTTGAGAAAGTGACATATGTGCATATTAAAGTGGTACTACTACTAGTAGCAGCAGTAGTAGCAGTAGTAGCAGCAGCACCACCAGCCCAAGACGAAGAAGCTGAAGTAGAAAGAATAGTGGAACGTGAAAAGGGAATGCGGAGGACGAAAGTCTTTAGGATAAACAAAGAAAGTCATGAAGCAGAAGAATTAGGAAGGAAAAGGCATGGTAGAAAGTAGGAGGGAAAAGTGGTCAAGTGCATATAGCCTTGTTTTTTATTATGGGCCTACAACTCTATACTCTTCCTCTTCCGCAGGAAGAACGAAAAAAACACATAAACAACACAGCTCACGACAACAGACACACATATACACACGCAGTTTCACAATTCTTGCAAAATATAATTCCATGCATATTTTCCATGATAAAAAGTGGAAAACGCAGAGGACATATGAAAGAAAGAGAGAAAGATGGAGAGAGGAATTGAAAATTTTAGCATTTTTCATTTTTGTTATGCACATTATGTGAAATGCTAAACGTGCTTGTGTACATTTATCTCATGAATATGATTTTTTCTCTGCATGTACACAATAAAAAATATGTTTTCCCCTTATTTTTTTAATATATGAAACCTCAAATTCATATTATCAACTAAACTGTATAATATTTATAGAATTTTTTTTTAACTCGGCGTACTCAGTCTAAACTTTGTTAGTATAGAAAAAAAAGTATAATAATAATATAATATGTATGTTTT
This sequence comes from Zhuqinia jingwanae, assembly GCA_027744095.1. NCBI lineage: Eukaryota > Metazoa > Arthropoda > Collembola > Entomobryomorpha > Paronellidae > Zhuqinia > Zhuqinia jingwanae. The sequence continues at coordinate 303 of JAHZNC010006819.1, read as the reverse complement.
TTTTGGGAGAGAAACTATTTTACGTAGTTGCGTTCATGTACGTGTACGATTGTAATTGTAAATTCTCTGGTGAGCACAAATTCCATAGCTAAATAAAGAAGATGGGAAGGAAAACGAAGGAGACGGTACCTTACACAACACATCTCTCTCCGCGCCATATACACATATTATATACTTTTTCTTTTCTTTTTATTTAAATATAGTAATACATAACATAATATGTTTTTTTTGGCCATAAGGATTCTGAATTTCTAAAACGTGTTTGAATATATGTATGTAATATAAAACATTGTGCTGTTTTGA
>JAHZNC010006818.1:0-16613 GCA_027744095.1 Zhuqinia jingwanae | reverse complement strand
CCTCTACGTAATTTAATTACTATGATTTTAATACTGATTTGAGTATTGAATATTGATTAGCTGTAGTATATGAACCATGTGTAATGTCACTTTTTGGTTTGCAATAAAGAATAATAATAATAAATAATAATAATTAATTACAAAGCAAGATATATGTGCTACAATTACAAGTAATTTAATTACTTTATAAATTTCAATTACAGAAACCATTTTTTTTATTTGGCTTTATTTCAAATTCAATTCACCTGAGTAATCAAGTCGTCGAGTTTTTTTATATATGTGTATGAATCCAAATCATTTATCACAAAAATACGCGAATTAAAGGTATTCCTCGATACAACGTTGTCAGATTTTGACAACCTCTTCAGCAAAGAGAAATAATACATAAAATTATATCCATAATCTTATCTATAATATAATCCTCCAAAGGTATATTTTCTTCAATATAGAACTTGCAAATGTTTCGCATTTTGCCGTGTTACTACTATATAATGTACTATATACATGTACTAGTACATCGAGCAATTGTCATTTCGTTTTCAGTTCACTCCGTCAATCATGCGCAAAATTGATTTATAGTACATACACAAGTCGTTTTTCATACATTATAAAAACATGAATTGGGTGCAGGGTTATTCATACCCAGTCGTCTCTACTTTGACTTTTCTACCAAACCATTCCTTCCCTGGTCAATTCGTACTATTCGTAGTACGAATTTCATATCCATATAGCAACCCTAATCTAAACAATGTCATAAATATTTTGTTTCTATGGATTATTACTATCATTATTACCACATTATTTTGGGGGTTTAGATTTTTGTGAGGTATATATTTTGATGCTAGTTCAGAAATATCAATTGCCATTTTATTGTTCTATAATAATAATGAAGAATGATGCTTTGTTAAATTGCAATATGCATGACATAACATGTTAACATAATGGTGCAATTAATCTAATAATAATAACACTAACATGTATGTAATTGATATTTTTGAATTAGCGTAAAAATATATGCAGCACATAATGCATATATACAATACATTTATGACTTAATGTGCACATTGGTATCTACTAGAGTAAGTTATGGGTAGAAAATGATATAGGTTGACTTTGTCTCGGATTGGAATTGATACATATGTACGAATTGCCCAATAAGGTACGGAACGACGTGCGGTAGAGAAGACTGATTACAAATAGTCCGCTTCCATATGAATTGCATTAGCTTCCAAACACTTTTCAAGGTTGATATTTTATTTATTATAATTTATGACTCAACCTTATTGATAAGCACGAGATAGAGAGGAGGTTTACACGTACATGCTGCCGCAGAAATCACTGCTGATTATTGTTGAATTGCACGTCGTCATATCTAGTCACTTGTTTTACCAATTATCTGTACTTTTTTTTTCAAATCCAAAATGGCTGATGACGAGGAGGTGAAAGAATTCCTTTCTAATTGTCAGAATAACTACGAGCAGCAAATGGACAAGCATTTTGAAGGAGCAGAATCGATTGCAGAGCTTACTGGATTTCACAGAAGTATCAAAATAGACTTGATAAATCGTCAGCTCATGTCAAAATGGAAAGAGGCAATGGGACCTCTGCCCATGCCGGAGGATTTAAAGTCGAAGCTGACAGATAGAATAGATCACACATTCCGCGCGTTGAAGCTACATTTCCAAACCAAATTAGATGGTGGTAACAATGCCAACAAGAAGAGCCACTCTGAAAATGAAGGGGTGGCAATTGGAATAGATTTGGGGACCACCATGTGCTGCGTGGCGGTGATGTACAAGGGCAAAGTGAAGGTGGTCGAGAATGTTTCGCAGCACAACTCGAGGACCACTCCCAGCTATGTGACGTATCACAAGGATGGATCCGATTCCTTTGGTCTTGTTGCCAAGCAGGAAGCATTCAAACAGCCGGAAACTACCATTTACGACGCAAAACGAATGATTGGAAGAAGCTGGACGGATGAAAATCTACAGAGGGACAGGCTGAATTGGCCTTTTGAAATTGTGGAGGTGAATGGTAATCCGAAAATTGAGTGTTGGAAAAAATCCCGGTATCCCCATGAAGTATCCGCAAGGCTCCTCACCCAGTTCCGAAAAATGGCTGCGGATCATTTACACGTGGGATATGATGTCATTCGCCCATCGCAATTGTTTCACACAACCAAGTTAACATTTTGGGTGTCAATGGGGATTCTCATTTGGGTGGCCAAGATTTTGATCAGATACTCATGGAGTACTGTATTGAACAGTTTAAATCCACAACAGGAATTGATTTGCTTGCCAATAAAAATAGCGACGATAAAAGGGACCGGGATTTGGCTCGCAAATCAATGGCAAGGTTGCGGCTGCAGTGCGAGACAATCAAGGAAATGTTGTCTGGGGCTACAAGCTCTTTTGTGGATATACCCTGCATTGTCGGAAGCACAGACTTGAGTGTGGAAGTTACTCGGGAAAAATTGAACGAGCTGTGTCGCCCGCTGGTCCAAAAAACCCTAACAATTGTGGATAGAGCTTTGGAAGACGTTGCTTCCAAAGGGATTAGAGGTACACAAGATATTGACGATATCCTTCTAATTGGCGGCTCCACACGAATGCTACTTGTTAGGGAAATGGTAGAGGACTACTTTGGCAAGAAACCCTCTATCCAAATTAATCCTGATGAAGCGGTTGCAATTGGTGCTGCAATTCAAGCGGATATGCTGAGAATTAAGGGAAACAAGACGATCAAACCCAGATTGAGTTTTAGGGAAGTAGAGGTAAAGGACGTGACACCACTCACACTTTCCATTGAATGTCTCGGAGACCGTGTTTCCCAATTGATTCACAAAAACTCAAAAATACCTTGCGACAAGGAACAAGTTTATACAACCTCCGACGACAACCAATCATCCCTTCGGTTCACGGTACTCCAAGGTGAAAGTACGAAGGCCTCTGAGAATATCACGCTGGGTGAGTTCTATTTTGAGGGAATACCTCCTTCCCCTGCCGGCCAACAACAAATTCTGGTTACCATGACAATAGATTCAATGGGGATTCTGCAGGTGAAGGCCGTCTGTTTAACCACGGGCAAAGAGAATGCCATCAAGATTACTTCAACGCAACTGGGCATGAAGGATGCAGAAATTAAGCTGCTAAAGAACGAGGTAAATAAATAAATAGACATAAATATTCAAGGAAACAGTGAGATTTGTGTCTAACTAAACACATGACATAATGCTATATTAATTTAACCATTTCTTTTGTAATTTTAGTTGGAGGAAATTCTGCGTATATGAACTACATAATTTTTGTACAACCGCCAAACAGCGTGCTTTATGCTGTCATTGAAATTAGGAAAATTTTTAATCGATAATGGATGAAGACTTACGATAATGTTATAAAATAAAACTAACACTATATATTAGATTTTTTATTTTTTTTATTTAGCTACGAAACGTGCCATGTAAGTTACAAGTGTCACCACAACAAGCAAAGCATATTTATTTTACCGTCATCGTCATAAAAATTCATCTACATTGTAGAACGAAATTAGTTGAACTAATTCTTATAGTTAAAAAGTGTCAAAGGGACCATTGTGCATTCTCCACATATGTCCATCATTGCATTGCCAAGAAATCAAAAATTCCTTTGCAATATTACACGAAATCATGGGATGAATTTTAAAAGTCCATACTCAATCTTTGCATCGCTGACATGATGCTACCTACTTTTATATGAAATTATTTATAAAAAAAACTAATGTCATTGCAAGCAAACCTAAAGTAACCGAAAATTTGCCCAAAGTTGCTCTAATTTCCACAGTTTTTTTCATGATTTGCCATCATCAAATTACACGGGCTTCCTTCCTCACATCAACCATACCATACCACCACGTTTCGTTTCGAGGTTTCAATTCAACTAGATGTCTTTGCTTTGTTCATAAAAAATTCAAGAGATGCAAATAGAATGTGGAGAGGAAAGATGATGAAATGAATACAGGCCACACAGGCTGTAATATATATACTGCTGCCAGAAGGGGTAGAGCATATTATATTTTCTCATAGAAAAAAATGTATTAAATGAAGAGAAAGTGAAAGCTAGGCGGCAGGCTTATGTGTTTGATGGATTGTTTACATTTTTCCCCTTTTTCACTTCTGCTGCCAAAATATTCTTCCAATTTCCAATGATAGCCAGTCCAGTCAGTCTACTGAGTAAAAAATAATAATTCAAATTGATAATATTTACAACAATCACTTGGGAACACTCTTTTAAGCTATCCAACAAAATGTGACTAAAAATCAATTGTATATACATTCATACGCAACTCTTTTGTACCAGCAGGAGCAGCGGATTTTAAGACTTGTTGTTGTGGAAACTATGGCGAGTCAAAATTCAAGGCAGGATAATTTTTCGTCAGTTTGTATCTTTTGTGCCAATCAAGTAGTTCGCAAAAATGAGAAGAAAAGTGAACAGGAATTCAATACTTATTTAACAAATGCTCTGAAACTCTTAATTCGAAAGTCGCCTACGAATAATCCTGTTACAACAACGACAACCCTATCTGATAACCCTAATAATTGTGTTGCGGATGAAGAGAATCCACTTGGAGAATATAATGGAGACGTTAGCTTGTGTGTTGATTGTAATGGAATCACTGTGGTTGCTCTGGAATCCAGGTCAAAGGCTGAGCAGTTGGAGGTGGAGGTGAGAATGCTACAAAAACAGCTGTTGGAGTTGCTGAGAAAGCTGCAGGAGGAAATGGAGCAGTTCAGTCAACAGATGACTAGAATTGAAGGCAAAGTCAAGAGTGCTTCTGTGGAGCCCTTTGCTAATTGTCAGGATAAAGTTTTGCGAGTTCGGGACAGAATATTGGAGGGTGAGTTTGGAATTTTATACACTTGTAAAAATAATTAAATATCCATTATTTACATACATTCATTTTGGCACGGGAGGAAATGACAGGTAATGTATTTCTTGTTGCTTCTAGTTATGACTGATTTGCGGTTTTCCCAAAGCGACTTGCACGACAAGTTTATTCTTCTCAACCGAATGGAAAAAGGGGAGGGTTCCTCGGAAGAGGAGTTGACGTTCGAAACAGTCCCCGACGAGGAAATGAACTTTACCGTGCAGCAAGATGTAGAGGTGGTCACCTGCGATGCGAGTCTTTTAGAGGAGGGATCAGAGGAAGACGATCTCACTCCCACCAACTACGTTGGACATACAATTGGCACGCGCGATTATGATGGAGCAATTGAGCAAGAGGAGGGAAGTGAAGATGCCGAAATGGGAGAATACCAAGACTCAATCTTCTTTTCTTCTTTGCTTTATACTTATCCTCCTAAAAACAATGATACAAGTTCAAGTAGACCTAGTTCTCCCAGAAAAAATGGGAAAGTGAAACCAGCAAAGTTTAAATCTGTGAATTTGTCAAGAATGTGTTCCTTCAAGAAGGGATTGATAAAACGTGCAATGGAAAGGGAAATGAAGAGAAAGCAGTATGAAGACTACCATGAAAACCCTCTTATACGCTATTTTCTGCGCTTCGACCCCCCATCTGACACATTTTTTGTGGGTCACATCCAAGTCAAATTGCGGGAGGAATCTGGGAGAATTCTTGACTGTATGGGTATGGGCTGTGGAACATCGTGGACACCACAAGCCAACAATGAGCACACCACTTTTGACAGAGACATTCGTAACCACGTTATCGGAAAACATCTTGGAGGGTTCACTTGTCGCGTGTGTAATTTAATTTTGGATAGTTATTTTAAGCTAATGAGTCATTTTAAAAGGCAACACCCTGGCCAAAAGCCGCTCAATGACTTGGATTTGGAAAAGTGCAGACACCAACCGCCTACAACGTCAAGGGGAAGATTACCAGTGGCACCCGCTTCCGGAAGCCGGAGGGAACCCAAGTACAAGACATTAGATCGATTTCGGAGAAAATCTAATAAATTCCCCAAAAGGTTAAGGGAAGAAGGGGAATGCGAATCGGTACCGTCACCATCTGAGGGGCTGAAGCAAGTTCGGATGACCATGAAAAGTGCGATTGAAAGTCTGGGTGATCAAGTAAATGCTGTAAACGCCGGACCACCAGATATTCTGGAACCTCCAGCGAAAAAATCCAAACGTGTTAGTAATAGAAGCAAGTCAGCGGTACAGCTTGTAGAGCCTCGGTTCAGTATTACTTTGGGGGGAGGAGGTGGATGCAGGAGAAAAGACAGGAAGAAAATTTGAATCTTCAAAAAAAAAATACTCGGTGAAAGACAGCGAGACGCAGAGCAATTTTGCCAATTGATAAAAAAAAACAATGAAAATATTCAAAAAACTGTAACTGCCGTAATTACTGTAAAATGGACATTATAAATATTTTTTTGCTGACCAAAGCCTGTTTTTGTATGAAAATAAAAATAAAATCATTATTTATTGTGAACAAAATTTAAGTTTTGTGTTGTAACTTCATTAAATTTCTTTGCCAGGAACATGTCACCACTAATGACTAATTTCATATTTCACACACACACACATAAAATTATTCTTAGATTAATTCTGCTTCGAAAACGAAATTTTTATTTTATTTTATCCTTTGCCATGATAAAACACAGAGGAATTGGGGCAACTTGAATATCGCGCACAACATGTTTTTGGATTGTTTTGTTGTTTTTTGGCTTGTTGTACTACTAGTTCATGTACATAGTGCGTTACATTTTACTGGTTTTGGTTTCATCTAATTGATTTGGTTTTTATCGGGTAAATGGTAGATAAAAAGTAATTTAATAGTTTAATTTTTATGGGTGCTACTACTGGCTGCTGATAGATTGAGACCAAGTGGAAAGGTGAAGTTCCAGCTTAAAAAACTTACTTTTGACAGATGATAATAATATGTGAAGAACCACAACATTGGCAAGATATTTCTTTAATTGGATTTTTCCTGTGGATCACATGTGACTCTCACAGGCAATTTCGGCCATCTACTATATTGGCAATTACTATTATCATGGATGGCAAATGGAAACTGTGTGTTATCTGCTCCTCAAATTCCGGTGTTAAAGATGATGAACAATGTACACGGAGGAATATTGATGGAAACGATATTACTTCTATTACGCAGCAGAGTAATTTAGCAAATGTGTTCAAACTACTTGTCAAGTCATCTCCCCATCATCGTTCCAATCAGTCCAGGGATCATCTTGAAAATACCTTTAGAAACTTGGAAAATGCCAACTTTGCTGTGTGTTCGGAATGTAATGCTGTCACTACCGGAGCATTAGAGTCAAGGTTGAGGGGAGAACAAGTGGAAATGGAAGTGAGGGTGTTGCAACTGCGCATTTTAGAGATGCTCAAAGGATTACAAGAGGAAATAGAAGTATTTCAAGGGGAGATGAGTAAAATTGCCAGGGTGGTGAAAGAATCAGAGAATATGCCTTGTTGGACGGATGAGGGTAGGGTTAGTGCAGATGATGCGGTGATTGTACGAGATGAAATATTAGAAGGTAAGTTACGCAAACAAATAAAAAATAAATATGGTAAAACAAATTGGGAAAAAGAAGAGACATTTCCAATATAAATGTTTTTTGTGTATATGTTTGCATTAAATTACTTTCCTAAATTGCTTTTTTGGACTTTTTCAGTGGTTACGGACCTGCGATTTTATCAGGCTGATCTCCAGGACAAACTCGTTACAAATCGAATGGAGGATCAGACAATGTTTGAAGTTTCAACTGCAGTGGAAGTAGATTTTTCTTCCATGGATGATGGGGATGTTGAAAGTGACACGAGCGATATTGACCAGGATTTTGATGAGGTTAACTATGAAAATCATGGAGATGACGATGAAGTTGATGATGAGCTAGATGATAGCCATCATGAGGAGGACTCAGTGGACGATAAGGTGGAGGAACCAAATATGCTCTACGTTGGTCATATGGTTGGACTGAGAAATCCTACACAAAAGTCAAATCAACGCCCGTTACGCAAACGACTTCCGTTCCGTTCGGGGGGACAAGGGGACCACCACTCGTGCTCTGTTTGTGGGTCTAGCCTACCAACTCAAAACAAATTAACAAGGCACTATAGAGAGGCTCATGGGTTGGCAGGAAGGTGGGCTAAACCGAAACTACATAAACCTGCGCAGCGTTTCAACAGTCAGGGTCTCTCGCAGGAAATGCTGTCCAAAGCTTTGCTGCTCATCAACAACAAAACGGGAGAGGAGAGGAAAAAAGCTCGCAAAAAGAAACTCCCAATTAACAAAGCGCATTGGAAAATCCTTAAAAAGTCGATCAAACAACAACAACAACAGCAGAGTCTTAAAGATAGTAATGATGATAACAATTATAACAAGGGCCCTAAGGACAAGAGCACTGAGCAACAGCAGCATGTACCACCAAAAAGACTGAACCAAATGCGTAAGAATAAAAAGGAATCAGCAAATCGGGTAAAAGTGCCTGCAGGCAGCAAAGTCTCTATGAGCAAAACAAGTTTCCCTTTAAAAAAGAAGGAAGCCACATCCACTTTAAAGAAGAAAACTGTTAAAAGTGATGAAGGTGAGGATGATAAGGAGCCAGTCATAGTGCCAGTAGAAGAAATAACAGTGGTGGATAGCAAGAATGATAGTGAACCCGTTCGGACTCTCAGGAGGAGCACCCGAGGTCAAGGAATATTAAACATAAAGGATGTAGTACTCAAGTTCATGGGAAAAGAGAGAAAGAGTTGTCAGCAAATTACTGAAAAGGAGACATGAATAGAATGAATATCATATACTTAATTGTACTTTAACAAAAAAGTACTTATTTATTTATTAGTGTACTTTTTTGACTCGTGGTGATGTGAATCAATTTCATTGTTATCATTTTGTTAGTAAGAGTAATAATAGGTAATATGCTTCTTAGCGTCATGCTTTACTTTAAAGACGTTTTAAAATTTGTCCATTTTTTGTGTGTGACAAAATTTAGAAGGGATTTTATTAGTCAGCCAGAAATGAAATTCTTAAAAATTTCAAATCTGTTATAAATTAAATTGTAAAAAATACAGTATTTTCGTTTTCGATTTTGGACTAGTTACGAACGCATAATATATATTATTTTTATATAGACTACAAATTAAATGTAGCATTATTTCAACAAATGCCGTAATATATACGTATATATGCATGAATCATAATTAATAATTAGCTGAGTTTCAACACTAAAACACTAGACAACAATAACAGCAACATGGAGTTGTTTTGGCATAATAATTAAAATTAATTTATATTATTATTATATTATATTATTATGTAATTAACACAATAGATGGACACGGGATTTAAGTAGATAAAATATATTTATTCAAGGCAAGCTTTGAAAAGCTTCCTGCTCTCTTCATCCGGGCCAATGATATTTATATAATGAAATGAAGGAAGAAGTCAAAACAAGGCCGTCGCGAACATGTAAAGAAGTGTGTGTGCACAATTTATGTATGTTTTAACTTGACAAGAAAAACAAACAGCAATAAAGTGTTCTCTAATTACATTACAAACAATAAATTTAATATAAATAGCATATTGCAATGAATTTATTTACTTTTTTTAATACGTAAATGATCGGCATCTATTAAGCATTCATGATGATAATCAAATATCTACTACCTAGCTGTCAATATGACTCATTTTTTCCCGCAGTCAAATGTTTCATGCAATAACTGTGACTACTCTTTCATTCAACACAGTTATAAATCAGTTTACGCAATGTTGTGGGGCACCACATCCTCATGTCCTCAATATATCTGACTGCGTAATGTAATGTGGAACCAAATTTTTCATGGAAATGCAGATATCATAGCTGGAAATCTTTATTTCAGATCTACTGACTGAGTGGGAGCGTCGTACGTACGAGCTTCAGTTCTCTGCGGTTTCTTGCATGTTTGTTCAGTATATTTTGCACACGGGCGACCATACTTAATAATAATACCCAGCATAATCTCTAGGTATATTTGCTAGATGATTTAATATTTCCGGTAAATCTATCGTAAGAGTCATGGTCATGACTTTGAGCTCAGACGGGGAAAAGGTCACATCAGATAGCGCACAGGAATTTTTTTTGCAAATAAAAATATAAATGATGGCGAAAATAAACGGAAACGAGAAATCTGTCCTTCTTTTACCCATTGGCTCCTGCTATTTTCTCGATTTTCCCGATAGCCAAGAGGACTGTTATACTCAAACTAGCCATAATGGGAGTCAACAACTTGCCCAAACCTTTTGCTACCATTGTCGCTATTTAGGAAAATTTATAAGTGGAGGAGAAAAGGTGAACGACTTCACAGGTCCAGGACACATATTCTGTTTGGTTGTTATGGGAGCGATAATAGTGCTGGGAACTCTGGGAACACTTGCGAATCTCCTCATCATCCAGATTTTGAGAAGGAGAAAGATTACAAAAGCTTTTGACACTTTTCTCATCACTTTAGCCTGCTATGATGCAATCTGCAGCGTTTTCCCAATTATTGGCTCAGCAGCATCAGTTATTTATTTTCGTAAGGAGTAAACATTTAGAGAAACATTTTATTTTGGTAAAACCTTAATAATTAAAAAAAAAATTAGCAACATAATAAATTAATATTTTTGAATAGAGAATTGGGACAGAGGTCGTCTACCTCTCTATCTCTACTATTTTGGTACATTTACGACCTTATTGGGTCGATCTGGATCATCTTATATGACGGTCCTTATCTCATTTGAGCGCTATGTTGCGGTCGCATTCCCCCTCCGCACGTTGGGATGGTTTGACCTCCGACGAACAAGAATACTGGCATTTTGCTCCCTACTATTCTCTTTACTCATGACCTTGCCAAGATACACAAGCGTCTATGTCGGGGAAAATAGCAAGCCTGGCAAAAATATTGGAGGAACCAGAAACTTGGACTATTTGATCATGTCCACATCTCTCGAAAAGTTTTGGTATGTCACGCTCAAAGGCTACTTTAATCAGGTGGACTTTTGGGCGCCATTTCCTCTCCTACTCATCTTCAATGGCCTTATTTATTATAAGGTAACTGCCAATATTTTATTGTTATTCTAGTTTAATTTTTTTAATTAAAAAAAAACTTTTAAATTATTAAAATTCAATAATTGTTAAAGATTTGGAGATACAATGCTACGAGTACCATTTTGGACGCAAGTCGGAAAAGTGATATCCGAGCTGTGCGAATGTTCCTACCTGTGGTCGTTGTGCTCTTCCTTTGCAATTTAACACCCATCATCCTCAACTACTTTCTCATCAAAGGGATCTACTACAGAGAACTGGGAATGGGAGTTGGACTGTCGTATGTGCTCAACTCTGCTGCTAACCTGCCCATTTACTATTTGGGTGGATCAGCCTTTAGGAAGGAGACAAAGGATATTCTCAAATCCTCCTTCCCGTGCATCGCAAAGTGCGTACTCCGTTTTCAAGAACATGCTCAAAATCAATCCAATAAAAGCGATTCAGACAAATGCTAAAAAAACAATTTAATAATAATATTATTAACTGATTAATAAATTATTATTGCAGATCAAAGGTGTACAAAGTACAAGATCCATAATAGTAATTAAAGTATGAATAAATAAAAGTCAAAAAAGTTTAAAAATAAACAGTGTACATAAGCATATCTGGTTAAAATACAAAGCAAAGCGATGATAAAATGATGGAACAAAAAAAAACCCGCAGATTGAATGAAAAGGATAATTTATTTGTTAGGTATACTTGTTTCATAATTTAATTTAATTCTCATGTGGAAATACGAAAAGAAAAAAAAATTGCCCCTCCTTGCCTACTCGCCTTCAGTCATCACAAACGAAATTCTTTCTTGGCTCGTATGGTGCTCTAAAAGTTGTTGAATTATGAATTGAAATGCAGCATGTTGCAGATGAACGTTTCCTGGAGACTTTCCCTGTGTGCAAAGATGCTATGAGAAGATAGGAGATATATGTAGGTGCCTGAGTGTCGGTGTGTATGTACAGAGAAATCGATATCTTCCGAGAGACAGAGAAGAAAAAGCACATCCTTTAACGGGCATGACATTGTATGACTTTGGAAACAACTTGCATGTGGATATCATGCATGCACACAATAGACTCCGTCAACAGGCTACTATGTACTTCAAGATGAAACTCTGAAAAGGACAGACCTCGATTCTTTCCCCTCTGTACAAAAAAAAATAGTTTTAAACTCTTGTTATCAACTTATTTAATTATTGGTATTAGTAGATCGCATATCATATATCAACCGTGATTCGTGAATAATAAAACGCTTCTACCCAATCGCACACAACAATAATAATAAATTACTATTAGAAATACACATTCAATCAATAATTATTCTTTATAAAAAAAATTTGAGTGAAAGCACACACAAAAGTTTTATAATTAGTCAACATGAAGCTTGCATCAAAACTGAAGAAAGGCTTTTCCAAAGTTTTCTCCCGGAGAGGATCCATCGACAGTATGAACATGTGCGTCAACGACTTTATCTGCTGTGGGCTTGTAAAAATTGTCAAGAGTGAGGAAGAGTGGGAGCCGCCCACTACGATGCCAGTACCTCTGGTATCAGTGGAAGTAAACGCTGCAATAGTTCATGCTGTCGCACAAGTGAACGTTTCCCAGGTTTATGAAAACAAGGAAAAGCAGCCGATTGAGACAATTTACTACTTTCCAGTGAATCCGGATGGAGCTGTTACACATTTCCAGGCGGAGCTCGACGGAAGGATTATCAAGGTTAGTCATATCATCGGTTGAAACTCTGGAAGGAAAAATTGGAATAAAATAATATACCATATTTTGCAATGATTTTTTTAAATGATGCACAGGGAACTGTAAAGCCAGAAGAGGAAGCCAAAGAAGCGTATCTAAAAGCTGTTAAAAACAAAACCACCGTATTTTTAGGGGAGGAGATTAAAGCGGACATATTTAAAGTACGTGTTGGTTTCCTTAAACCGGGTGTCAAAGTCAGAGTGGTCATTGGATATGTTACAGAGGTTAAAAATGAGCCTGGTAGCAATGCCATTCGTTTTTACATTCCAACCACAATCGCCCCCCGCTACGTTTCCTCATCCGAAATTGATGATGAGAAGGCCAAGGATCTTCAAAATATTAAATTTTACCCATTCTCCTCAGCTCCTCTCTCAATGAAAGTTTTGCTCTCCCTTCAGGGGAAAATCAAGTCTATTGAAAGTCCCACGCACGAAGTCACAATAGAGAAAACTGGATACAAGGGTCCACCAGACGATCCGACATGGGAAAATGCTGTTGTAGAATTGGCCGGTGAGACAACAGATATGGACCGAGATTTCGTCCTCAACATTTTCCCTGAACAAGTTCACAAGCCACGTTTGTACTCTGAGGTTGTTAGTCAGAATTTTTCATATTATCATTATATCCTTTTGTGCAAAACAAAATATGACATTATTTTTAGATGCAATTATTTTTTATTTACAGAAATCAGAAAATGGGTCAACAGCAATGATGCTCCACCTCATCCCAAGTTTCAAGTTGGACGAACAGAAGACTGAGCTTATTTTTGTGCTGGATCGCTCTGGCTCAATGTCTGGAGAAAGTATCGAGTTGGCCAAAAAGGCGCTTCTGGTAAATTTTGCTCCATCCATCAAGCGTTTAGTATATAATTTCTCTGAACAAACTACAACAAATTAGCAAATTATTTTGTTTCAATTATTTACACTTATAGCTATTCCTGCATTCAATGCCCGCTGACTGCTACTTCAACATTGTTGGATTTGGATCCACATTTCAATTCCTCTTTCCAAACAGTATCAAGTATGATGATAAGAGTTTAAAGGATGCAGTCACACATGCAAAACGTAAGTGTCTATAAAAACGCGAGCATGAGTGCATATTATGTACATATTAAATAATAAAATAAATAAAATATTAAAACTCATCAGAGACTGGTTCATGTCAATAATCTAAAAAAAAAGGTTTACAAGCTGATTTGGGGGAAACAGAGATTTTAAACCCCCTTCAAGAGATATACGGGCGACCTGGTGTGCATGGATATTTGAGACAAATTTTCATTCTCACTGACGGCGAGGTCTCAAATACGGATCGTGTAATTGGGATTGCGCAAACGAACGCACACAATACCCGCGTGTTTGCAATAGGGATTGGTGAAGGGGCTTCCCACTACCTTGTTGAAGGGATTGCTACAGCAGGCGGTGGCACTTCCGCCTTTGTCACCTACAATGAAAGCTTTGACAAGAAAGTTCTCACCCAGCTCAAAAATGGACTACAACCATCTCTTACAGGTAGCAGCGTAACAGATGGTATTAAAGTGCAGCAGCAGGTGTATTACTAAAAAACAAACATATTAACCACCAAATGCATTTTTGTTACACCAGATATTGAGCTGGAATGGGAAGGAGTACAAGATGCTGTTCCATTGACAGAAAAGACAGAAAAGACAAAAGAACAAGACTCTCCGATCATGATCAACAAGGAAAAGACATTTCTGGGTTATAACTATACCAAACCAACAGTGCAAGAGACAACGGACACTGGTAGTAGCAACGGTGGTGGTGAGGAAATTATGGACAAGTATAAGCAATCCCCAAGTCGCGTTCCCCCTGTTTATGATGGCTCCCAGTTGCTAGTCTTTGGACTGTTCAAGAATGAAATCCCGAACGCTGTCACTATCAAAGCAGAGTCCCCTGACGGACCTTTAACTCTCAGAATTGAGGTGTGAATACTAGTTGTGCATACGCATGTACCTATATTTATATGATGGCTAGTATATGATTTTTTTTTGCATCATGTGCTTTTTTCTTGCTTTTAAATATCCGTGTAGCATTCTCCGGAAGATAAGGTCGGAAGTGGGATGCTTCACCGTCTAGCTGCTGTCAAATTAGTTCACGAGTTGGAAGTTCAAGTGGCTGGAATACGTTTCCAAGAAGGATTGTCTGATCACTCTACACATGAGCAGAGGCTCAAAAAGCAAATTATTTCCATTGCTTGTGAAAACGGTATAAAATGTGTCATATTATAATAATTTTAATTACCTATATAATATGTCATGTTTTAAGTAAAAGTTGTAGAGGTAGTAACTTTTTAATAACATTTAACTTTTTTTAATTAAAGGCATAACTTCCAAGTACACTTCGTATGTTATCGTTGATGCAAGAGGAGCAGATAAGCAATTGAATGACAATTGGGTCACGATGCAAAGTAGACATGTACCAACGCAATTGACACATGGCTGGGGTGGTGGGATCCGGAGGGGTAGTGCTCAGCCAAGGGTGTTTCGTCGTTTGGCGTCATCTAAAGGGTACGCACCTAAAAAGGGGGGACTGGAGCAAGAGTCTCCATGGCGTCCTAGTGGATGCTCTTTCGACGACTCAGAGGCATGGACTCCCAGTAAATCTCGTCCTGGTGGAAGAATGACGTGTGCAGCATTACAGGAAGACGCAATCAGTCCCAAAGATTTAGAAGGTTCCATTGGTGAATCCGGAAGTGTGGAAAGATCAAACATAAATTTGAAAACGGACGAAGATGATGAGGAACATCTTTTTTCCTCCACAGCCCCACCCCTTGAAAAACTCATAAACCTGCAGTCCTTTGATGGCTCTTACACGTTGGATAACAAACTTTGCGGCATTTTTGGAAAAAGTTTGCAAATTTTGAAGCAAGGTAAATATATAGTGGCAATACTAACAAACGTACATGCGCATTAACTTTTAATCAGAAATAATTTTCATTGCTACTTTTTTTTTTAGAAACCTCAAAGCTGAACGTAGAAGATTCGGTGGTTGCGACCGCTTTAGCCATTGCTTATTTTTCATCCAAATTAGCTGCGGAAAAGGACATTTGGGAACTGGTCGTTATCAAAGCGAGAAAATGGTTGGCCAAACAAATTTCAGAGGATCAAATTGATCCAGTCACTAAGACTGCAGAGGACTGCTTAATACTCTAATTATATTAAAAAGCAAATGCAATACAATTATTCACTCCTTTTGTATTTATTTTACTTGTACCGCTTTAGTAAAAAAAAGAAAGAAAGACAGATCCTTGTTGCATTTTCTTTTCTTGAATAAAATGCTACTTACTTTAGTAGAAGGACTTTATTTTAAAAGTTCACCTTTATATGTAGTTTATTAATTATAATATTGTTTTTAGATACATCGTTGCAAATTTCGGTTCATTTAATAATTTTATAGAATGTAAGTAAAGAGACATCAAGTAGTATACATTTAGGTAGTTAAAAATTGAAAATTAGTACACTGGGGTAAGGGTACCGAGCTCTTAAATAGCTCGGTTTTAGATGATCAGTAATTACTAGTACAAGGAAAAATAGGATCAACCAATTTTCATGAAACTTTGCATGTGACAAATAATTGCTTAATTATCCAATTCACTTTTAGCAGCGGTGTTGTACTCCTTCGTCATACTATGCATCTGCATCTGCTATCTATTCTACTACTGGCAAAATGGCCTTGGGAATTTATCATAATGGATCTCCAGTCCAGGCTGCCCGCATATAAAGTGGTATGATGGAAGCATAAAAAGTAGGTGAGATGGAATATACGACGGGGACGGGACGATGATGATAATTGGTTGGTTAGATGAACATGAACATGAGCAAGGGTAATTATTGA
>JAHZNC010006817.1:0-12582 GCA_027744095.1 Zhuqinia jingwanae | reverse complement strand
ATATGTTAAAATGCTAATTTTGTTTTATTGAAACAACTAATTCAGATTGAGTAAAGCACTCAGTGTCAGTAGCGTTTGAATTTTAATCATGTCTTATTTCTACCTGTAAATACATGTGTGCATTGCATCAAGTAAAACTGTAAATATTTTAAAGATAAAAGTATATTTAATCTACTCTAAATTATAAACATTAGAAAAATATTTAACCCACATATGTCCAAGTGCAGATCTCGTGTAATATTTGGTTTAACAAACTATCAGTTATTTCCTCCCATTTTTTACATAATAGTAATTAATGATTTTACCAATTTTACGTTTAAATTGCATGAATAACTATCTAATTGTGTTGATCTCAATTAAAAATTGAATTAATTTCCCTTTTGCAGGCAAGCATAATAATATGTAGTAAGTATATAGATAAGAAAATATGGAAATAAGGTATATGTAATTTTTAATGCAGAAGATGCCCGGCGGTAGGAGTCGTGAAAATACGCTAATCAGCCAATTGCGTTACTACTCCTCTAGCTTTATTCATACGTACATAATATGTCTGTGTGTGTTGTATGTCCAGAGGTAAATCAAATCTAGTTTTTTTCTTTCAAATCTTGGTTTCTTTGACCTCTCTTGCTACAAGATATTATATAGAAATATGATAGAAAAAAAATCATGAGAATTAATGGATGATTGATGTTAATGTATATCCCGGGCTGCTAGCGACTATAAAATGTGTAGTGAACGAGAGAGTGCAAACAAAGCAAACGGCAATAAAGCAGCCACTCATATTTTCAATGTATGTATATATACATATATCAAAAATTTAATTGCGTAAGTAATACAGTAGTAGCAAGATATTTAGGGTCACAACAAGTTTATTGCTAGAAAAAAAAATCACAAAAACCATACCCCGTGACTCCTTGTTGCTGTACCAGAAGTAAAGCAAATATTAGATAATAAAAAAGTAAAAACAAAAAGATTTTTCTTCCTCTTAAAAGTGGGTATTTGCCAATGCACATACTTCTATTTACTTTGCAGAAAGGTAGATTAAAGGAAAAATGAAAACAGGTTTTTGAAGAAGAGAAAAAAGAAAAGAAAAAAAACGGGAAGTTCATTGTCATGGACTTGTGGGTAATTTACCCCATCACTGGACGCATCTTTCACACAAACAATCGCACCTTTCAAAAGGGTGGTTGCTCTCTCTTCATCTCTCTCTCTCCCTTTTTTTCTGATTGATTTTAGGATTTTTATTAAACTAACTGAAACATATTAAGCATTTAGATAATTATTATTAGAAAATTTTACACAATGAAAATTGTTACCTTAATTGCATTGTTATCTGCTATTGTTTCCTCGGAAGCATACTTTAACATTCAAATAGAGAATTTTTCGCCGACATGGCCCTCAATAAATGCTTCTGGTTCCAATATCCCAGAATCCCCCAGTGGTCAAGAGGCTGCGTTCCTTGAAGGGCTTACGGAGAATCCGGAAATCAATGGAGCTTACTTCGATGAGGTTGGTGGTGTTGGAACGGGACCAGGAGGTGCTGCTATTGCAGGATCTTCTCCTAATGGTTGGTTAAAAAACAACTTTAAAAATGTTATCCAATCACTAATATATTGTAAAATTATTATTATTTTTAAACGCTCGGCCTGTGCATATATATTTTTTAAACTTAGATAAGCGCCAGCCAGTAAATCCAAATCCTGCCGCTGGTGTTGAGGCCCGTGCTGAGGATTTGTCTTATGGATACACGCCTGGATACTGTCGTTGCATTAACAAATACTACTGCTTTGGGGCTAACTACCAGCGTGAGAGAGTTCAACGTGCTGTAAACACCGTAAGTAATTCAGTTAAATTTATTTAATTTCAATCCAATATCATATTGCTGGCATCCAATACCTAATTCATTCTTTTGTATTAAAAAAAAACAGCCTCCATGCAGAAACAGGGATGAAGTTATGTGCTGCCTTACCAGCGGACCTGGTTGTGGAGTACCAGCTAACTTTCCTTATTTCAATCCGTACCCACTTTACGGGGAGGTATAATAACTATTTTACTATTACTATATACTGGATTCATTGAAACTTCAAAAGATTGACCAACTTTGCAGGCAAACTTAATAAATAATATTGTGTTAATTTTATTAGGCCAACTTTGGAGATCATCCATGGACATCTTTGGTAATGGACGTGAACAACCGAGTAATTTATGGGCTTGGAATAACGGTTGCATGGAGAATAGTCATCACAACTGCCCGTAATGTTGCAGGTTACTCGTAAGTTGATATTAAAGAGAAAACTTTATACATTTTTCATAAACCACGAAAAATATCGGTTTCCACATAACAACCAACTTAATTTTGTAATCTATACAGTGGAAACAGTCTAAAAGTACGCCTTGGCGAGTGGGATTTATCCTCCAGCGATGAGCCTTTCAAACCCCAGGAGTTACGTGGATTTGAGTTCTGTGCCAAGCATCCGTTCCGCTTGTTTAGCTCGTCCAGAGGAAGCGTTCAAATACATTGGAGCAAAGTGTCTTGTCGCTGGCTGGGGCTCTCAGCCATCAGCAAAGGAGCGCAAGAAGAGGCAAGTGACTGATCAAACCGGAACTGGATCCGGTGGAACTCAAAGCCGTAACATTCTCAAAGAAGTGGACATGGAGGTTTTGGATGGACAAGTGTGTCAAGAAGCTTTACGTAGGAATGTGGGGAACCCTGAATTTTTCTTGGATCAAACAAGCTTTGTTTGTGCTGGTGGGGATGCAGGAAAAGGACTTTGTCGGGTAAGAAAGATAATATAAAAAGAAAAGAATAGTTACATTTTTCTACATAAATATTAATCATTCTTTATTTGTAGGGAGATGAAGGAGCTGCTTTAGTTTGCCAAGAAAGGAAAGACGCTCGTTACACTCTCGTGGGCATGGCCTCCTGGGGAACAACTTGTGGTCAAAGTGGCTTCCCCAATGTGTTTACCAACATTGCCAACTATTATGACTGGATCAAGAGTGTTGAACCTGGAATAGGACAATAAATTCATCAAATAAATCTCAACAGTCATCACAAAAAGAATTCGCTGTACAACAGCACACCTGCATTTTTTTTGCTCTGATTGTAATCATCAGTGATCTAAACTTATTTATTATTATTATTATTATTATTATTATTTATTTATTACCATTTGAAACTGCTTGGGGGTCTTAAAAACAGAATGATACTTAGAAAAATAAAATCATAGTTGATGTAACAAGTACATGATCATTATTATATTAATTAAAGTTTGGTTATTATTTTCGGTTACGTAATATGTCTACAAAAAAAGGAGAGAAAAAATGCAGGGATGGATGGGAGCGGTGGTAATACTGATAATGGTAAAAGGATAGACATATCAAACAAGCTGCCATTTTCCATGAATATTTTAATTTTTTTCCCCCTATAAAACCAAAAATTTTGCAGATTTTGCACAAATCAATTGATGAATATAAGCTTGTTGAGGAAACAAGTATTATTTAATTGCTAGCACAAAAGTGTCTAAAAATGCCATGAAATAAAATATACGAGACCAGGTGCTGAATTACTGGGACCAAAAACAAAAAGGCAAAAGCCACAAAATGAAATGAAGGGTTATTATTAGGAAGCAAACATGTTCTTTTTACTCCTTTGCGTGAGTCAAGTCAAATGAGATGAAGTTGTGGGTGAGATGTGATGTAATATATTTTTTGAATGTCCAGTTGCCACAACGTCTGGCGTGAGCAGCATACTCAATCAACAAGCTTCTTACTTGACTCTCTCGTGCACCACTCTCTCTCTCTCTCTCTCTCTCTCTCTCTCATCGAAAAGAAGGTATATTCTTGTGGTAACCCATAAATACTGACCGATTCATTTAATTATGGAGACTCCCTACATTCTCCCACCCAGCCTGTGTACTAAAGTACCTTATTTACACAATACAACACTTTTGACAAAAAAATGCATACACACAGGTCCTGTATAATTACTAATCACTATCTCATCGCCATAGTTTTATTATTTTAGTTTTATTATTTTGATGAGCTACACGCAAGTTTGTTATTATTATAAGTACGACCAAAAAAATAAACGTAAGACTCGTTTTCTTGAATGAAACTTTTCCCTCTTAAAAAAACAAGCTAATTATCCCATTTATCCAGAGACTCTCCAGCAAAAGAAGATTTCGTGGTGATTTACTGGTTTGGTTTCACATTTTTTTCTTTCTTTTTTGAGTTATAATTATGGGGATGGTGATGTGGTGTAAAATGATGTAATAGATCGCACGTTGTTATGAATGAAGTTACTTTTTTCCCTTTTTTTAAATTTATATTTATACCCATTCTAAATATTAAAAAGTAAAAAAAGACTGGATTTACTGCATATAAAGTACATGAGCAAAGAATGCTTGAATGAATACTAATAATTATAACTATTTTAAGGAGCACCTGATCCTCACCTGTTCTCAGGTGTGCGGCATGTATGGCATGATAAAGGATCATTATTAAAATCAAGTCGCAAGTCAAAAGTCAAGTCATGATTAAAAATCAAGATCCAACTAAAATTCCAATTTTTCTATACATTTTTGTATCCAGTCGTCCAATAAAATGAAAATAAAGAAAACCATGTCAGCGTGGTACTCATGATGACTGGTGGCGTGGTGTAGTAGTAATAATAAATAAATAATGGTAGTAATAGCAGTTGCATGAGTAAGTGGTTGAATTAGTTGGTATTATTAATAATCAAATCATTAAATTAATATACCAACCATGCATACCTACTACTGGTACCTACAAACACACACGACTCATCTTGTTTAATAGCCAGTAATAAATGATTAATTCATAATTAGGTGCATAAATAGATGAAAATAGTGGCAATTCTCAATGGATTATTACAACAACAACTACAGCAGCAGCAACCATCAACCATTAAGCATGCATTTAATTAATATTGATAATGTATATACCTATTTGGATATTATATTATAATGTCTTTGCACTAGCAGCAGCAGGTTTTGTGGCAGTCGATGATATTGTAATTATGATTGTCTCACGATCAACTAAAGAAGAAGAAAAAGTGCAATATGAATGCATGATTTTGTTGCAAGTTTCAGACTTGCAAGTTCAGTAGTGTTCCGATATTTTTTAATTAAATTTTTTTTGTATCCTTTAATGCGATGAAGTGTAGTTATGGATTAAATGTGGTAATTAATTAGTGTCCAATCCCATTTCCACGAGCTTTTAGTAACAAGGTACCTATACACAACGTTTTTTAAAAAAAAATATGAAATTAACTGCAAAATATAATATGCTTCTCAAATGTGAATTTTAAATTTTTTATGGCGCATGCACAAATGTAGAAAATATTTCAATATTTCAGTTTAACAAATGTCAATATTTTTACATACTTAAAACTGACAAATTGTTTTTAATAAGTGAGCTGATGATTGAATATTTACGACTTTGATCATTATGTGGTTTTATGCTTATAGCATAACACTGCGTAGTTACTAGGTATATTATATTCATGACTTGCATGTCAAAAACAATGTATTGTAAATATGTGCGTGCATACATGTATGTATGCCTATATCTATTAGGCAAATGATCAATAACCAATAAAACCTAATAATATTGTGATATTCATAGGTTGGTAAGGTAAATTTTAATTTGAAGGTGTGGGGGATAGCCAGTTTTTTTTACGAACGACTGACATAGTTTCTATGAATTACTTACATTTAAGTATAAATACATATATCAATAGAGACCCATTGGATGATGATAAAGATGATGATGATGAGTTTTGATGGTAGAAACAAACCTATTATTCTTTTAACAATGATCCGCGTAAAACTTCCAATTAGCAAAATAACTCATGGTCTTGACTGAGGGTTCACTATTCACGCTGTTCATGATGATGATGTTGTTGTTGATGATGATGAAGATAGTACTCTTATTCCTTGTAAACTAGTACCGAATCGGGATGAACCTACAATTCACATGTACATAAATACATGGAATGGATTTTCAAACATTACGTTGTAACGTTATACAATCATTCTCTGACAACAGACATTTGATGTAAAAAAAAAACCAGTTTTCTCTCCAGAGAAGATTTTAGATTTATTTTGACTCAACTAACAAGGAATCCATAATTAACTCAAAACTCAAACGGAATCTAAAAATCATCATCATCTCCTTCTTCATTTTTTTTTTTAAATATTTTCATCGTCATCAGGAGAAAAATGATAATAATAATGCATTTAATTTATCCAGTTCTCTTCTGAAAAAAACATACACATGTATAGCAAACATCACCACAAGAAAAGACAAACCATTTATTTATTATTCAATATCATGATCATCATCATGTTGGACCTCCCTTGCTCCCACTCTTAAAAAAAAATTATGGCAATGTGTAGTCATGTCCATCATCTTAAATTACTCATACACAACCAATTCTGCAAGTAAATTGCAGGTGAGAATGCATAAATAAATAAACAATATAAACTACCTCAAAAGCAATTTTGGATTTGATTGCTTGAGATCATTTGCTCACATTAAAAATAAATCTTACTTTTTGTATGAAATAATAAATGTATTTCGCCTGACTTCTAATTCGTCTTTTGATGAATTTTGACCCATTTTAGTCAAATTCCAGCCTAGTAACAACTCTTTAAAAAAAATTATAATGCTGATTTATTCGTTTTACACAAGCAAAATATTTATTTAAAAAAATAGATATATATATTTTTTATCCAAACACTTGCTCTGATCCTACATCATCGTTTTGGTTTGGTATATCGTGCAATCACCGCCGGTGTCAAGGTGGCTTCTTTTTTAAACCTTTTTGTTTAATTGCCGCACATCCTGCATTATGTAGACACAATTCATCTTCAAAAATGAACATCAGACAAACCGACGACGTCGACCACGAAATAGAAGAAGATGAGGATGATGAAACGATGATATCACAAATTACAATTTACACGGCATGCATATTATGGCATTTTTTCGTTTTTCACCATCATCATGATGATCGGATACCTTGTACGTACACCATCTTCCATGCATAATTAATTAGCTACTTAGGCAATTCTGTAGATTCAATATTTTAAAATGTCAGAAATCCCCTGATAAAAATCTTGAGCAGTGCCAACTGGGCAACGACATAAAAAAAACACGGACCTAACTTAAAACTATGAAGAAAGTTATCCTTTATTTCCCCTAGATTTTTCCACAAAAGTAGAAAATCTTGTCTGTCTGCGTAGACCACTGACCAGACTACATGGACGTCAGACAGAAAGTATTATTTATTCCTCCACACACCGAAAAATATGCAAATGTTTTGAGAAGAAATATATATGCATAAATGCATATAAAAATTCCGTTTTCCATGTTTATCTATTTATGACCCAGACCGGACCCATACGCTTTGACTTTGTACAAATATTGGTTTTGTAAAAGTAAAAGTTATTTTTAAAGTTGTTGTTATCTGGAAAAATTGACGTTGAGACAAGTAACAAACTTCTTTTTTTTGTAGTAGTGCCTGCTTGACATTATTTATTTCGTTGTTTAAGCTACCCACCTACCTTGGCCTGCCTGCATGCATGCTGTAAAAATTCTAGTACTAATCCATCATCTCCATTTTTTAGTACTTTTTTATATAGCTTTGGGGCAGTGCGGTGGCATCCTAAAACCACATGACACTGACATGACTATTTTTCGATTTTTTTTTAAAGTTCCCGTTATTAATCAGAGTGCCAATTTTTTGAGTGTGTACAAACAAATAATAACATGCTTATTAATATTACCTATCTTGAAACAGTATTCTTTTATGACAAAACATTTACACTCCAGTCAATCAACCACGTCACCATAATTATGTTGTCATGTTCGTGTCATTTCTGGAAAAGAAAAAAAAATTGCACAAAAACGTGCAATAATATAAATGTCAAAATGTTTTTATTTATTTTGCCGAGTACTTAATATTCAAAACTTTCTTGGTCATAAAGTAATCTTGACAAGTGGAATGGATCAGCAAACGTTGAGTTGTTGAGTTAGCGTTCAATTTGAATAATAATATGACCTTTTGACTTCATGTGCTGGATTGCTCATCATATTCCTGTTCCAGGTGACCGGATTTTCTGGATTCTATCACGAAGTGTATGTACAGAGGTGATGATAGTTGGTTGAGATGGTCAGTGGTCACTGACCAGTTCGGTGACCATTAGTTTTTATTGACTTTGCAGCTGCAACTGTTTAAAGTATACATGTTATTTACCTTATAAATATATATCCTCTAAAAAAATATATCAATTGCTAAATGTTCTAGGCTTGAGAATATTGACATTAATGGCTTTACGTTATGAGACTTGACAAGTTTTAAATCGTCAATTTTTGTGACATCTACCCATACATCTGTAATCCCTTGTATAATGTAAAAGGTCTTTTTTAAAGATAAGATAAGACATTTTATTCTATTCCCTGAAAGAAAACAATGCGGCTTTTTTGGATAATAATTTGCAGACTAGAAGAGTTTGCGTAATAACCAAAGATGCATACCTAATAATAATAAAATAATAAAAATTCAAATGCTCAGCATATCAGTTAAAATCCCGGATTTTAATCCTTTTATAAAGATAATATTTGAAGTTGATAAATGACATAAAAGATTATATACCTACATATTATGCATTACTACTATACACCAATTTGGACAAAAAAAACAGGTTATTTGAATTTGAACTTAACATTGAATAAAAAGACCCCAAAAAATCTCAAAGTTTATTTTTTTAACACAATTGAAGGATTTTTTTGTTGATCTGCAAAATAAAATAAAATAGACAAATAAATAAATACACGAAGAAAATAATTATTATTCCACCTGTATTGTAATTGCTTTCAACTATGCAGGTATACTACTCAACCTTTTTTCTCTAAGAAAACCCAAGAATTAAGAAAAAAAAGTATATTTCAAGAGAACTTATCAAACACAAACACAAGGGTAATAACGACCATGTTTACATCACACTTTAAAATATTAGCAAAAAAAAATCCATAAAACTTCTGATGTTCTTGTTATGAATATTAAAAATTCATGGGATCTGCAACATTTTAAAATATTTTAAGCATCACATTATCATGTCTAAAACTATTTCATACTTACTCTTTTTTTTCCCACTAAAAATCTAGGCAGCAACAAGGGCTTTAGTGTACACGTAATCTCGGATTATGACAATATGAGTAACGCTTTTCTTCTGCTGGAGTACAAGCTACCACCTGGGTTTCATACAAGTTGATCATCTTCATCATCACACTTTAACACTCGTTTTTTTATGACTTGATAAAAAAAATATTATGAGACTGTTATGTTCATTCATAACATTTTTAAAAAAACCACCTAACAGCATGAAAATGCATGCAAAGAGCAGCTTATCGGTGTAATAAAAAAATACAGGTAAGGTACATGGATCATATTTATTTTTTTATTATCATCATCATCAGACAAGATATTACATATTATGTGTAGTAGTTTACAGGTACAACTACTAGCCAGGTGTAGTAGTAGTTAGTGTCAGGTCTCAGGTGTCGTTTTCCAATTCAAGTCCCGGTCCCACGGAGGCTCCTCACTTGTTCGACGTATTATGTTTTCCTTGATTATTATGATTATGTAAATGATTACAAGGCAGGAGTTGCATGTATGTATGTGGTAGTAGTAGTAGTAGTTACTCAACCAATTTTTTTTTCTTGATTACTTTTATACTAGAAGATTTTTATGTGTTTTCTGAAAACTTGTAAACTGCTAGCCAACTTTGTTTTGTTGTTACATGTTGCAAAAAAATATATTTATCTGCAAAGATAGAGATGAGTCTCAATGATCATCATTGAGAAAAATATAACATGTATCCTAATATTTTATCTAAAGTCAAGTTTTTTTTACAAAAGCATTTGCATTATTAATATTTTTACTTTTGCAAAAATTAATGAATGAGAATTATGCCATTGACCTGGTAGGAAAAACAGAAGACGAAGAAAGAAACAAGAAAAAAAAACTCGTGAAAAGTGTGGGTTCAACCAAAAATGGTAGTAACAATCTTTCTGATGAGTTTAGTACCACATCAAGTCAAAATAATAAACTTGGACTAGAGCTCAGCAATCAACCACAAAATTCGTGATTGTGATTATTCATGATAAGTGACATGAAAAGGGAAGTATTATCTTATATTTTCAAATGTTTTGAAGAAAAAAAAATCAAAGTGAGACTTTTAGGGTAATAGTAATAATCTATTATTTACCTCTTTTTACTTTTGAATTATTATTTTTTCATTTCACTGCCACTATCTTTATATAAAGTGGCTTAGTTATACTACATAAGTTAATAATTTTGGCAAGTTAAAAGGTAATCATGTTGTTATGATGATCCTCAATTTCATCAAATTTAATTTTAAACAAAATATTTCCCTTTTTGAATTTTCGGGTTTCAAACATACAAAAAATGCGTGACTTGAACACTGTGGTAGGTGGATTGGATAGACAGACAGACACTGATAGTTTTGTGAAAATCCTTCTGTCAGATCAGAAAAATGCTTTTAAAAGAGAAGCAATTTAAAAATACATACACAGGTATTTAATATGTCTAATTATTTTCAATCGATTGGCCTGATATGAAGATCTGAAGATCATGATGAATGAGCTGCATTGGATATTTGATCACTTTACCATATTTAGCTTTACCAAAATCAACCAATTCTGAACAACTTGCATGGTTTACGACGAGGAGTATTATTAAAATGAGTTTAATTATCATTATATATTGAAAACAAATTATTCAACTCTAGCGAAATTATAATTTTCCAAAAATGGTTCGAAAACCCGAATGATTATATTAACAAAAGTTGGTTACCTCATATAGTATGGAATATTTATGTATTTCTTGCGTTGAAATTAACGTTCCCAAATAAAAATGATTTTTACACTTTTCCATCAAATACGTCAACAAATTTAATTGTCGAGTTGTCATACTAGGCATTACTGTAGGTACATCTATATTTATGTCAAACCGTTTAAATAGCGGGACGACTGCCGGTCATATAGTACGACAACATGTGAATTATACAGTCTAAATGATGAAGTTCTACTAATTCCTGCTACTTTACATTTTGAAACTATACGAAGTCAAAACAACTCAACTTATTTTTTTTTTGCAAAATAAACTAGTTTAAAGTGTGGTCAGTACCGTTGACCGTCAAAATGAAGAAAAAAAAACATCAAAAGAAGAAGAAATTTGCAAAAAAAAGCCCTTGCGTGTACAAAACTTGTGAGTACACTTGCTGATTATTTTATCAATATTACGTAAAAATTAACTGCAATGTGCAAAGTTATAATGTGTGTCTTTTACTACATGAATGAATGTAGTAGGTAGCCAAGATAGACAGCGAGCTGGCGTATGATTTTTCATATTTCAAGTTTAATGGTCCCAAAATGCTAGTATATTTTATTGTCAGTTTATCATAGTTGTACCCCACACAAAAAAATAAGTTATTCGTAAGACGATAGGGGTCATAATAAATTTTAACACAAATTAGCATTTTTTTTACAGAACCAAAACTTGCATTTCTCATGCAAAAAAAGGATTTTACATTTTATGTAAAAAAAAGAAGTTGTAATGAGGTGCTGAATTAATCATTCAAATTTGTTTGTTACATTCAAAGAAACTAAAACTAAGCATTTTCTAGTTTTGATGTGATTAAGTTTTCTGATTTTTTTGATGATTCAGCAAAAAAATGCATATCTCAAATTAGGAGCTGCAGCTTTTGCAACAACAAAACAAACTGATCCTAATCTTGATCTACTGATGAGATGAAATCAGATGAGTCATTAATTTTATACAGCTTTGGCGGTCCTTTGACATGACGGTAATTCCTCCTTGCTTGCTTTTGTTCTTATCTTCCTTAAAAAAATATTTTTTTCCTGATTTGTGTTTAAACCCTCCAGGCGGCTTCCTCCACCGACCACAACAGCTTATAATGACCATGTTATGATAATTTTGATACTTATAACATTTTGCTTAAGCATATAGCACAATTTTTTACTGATTTATTTTCATAAACTGCTTCGTATCATAACACAGCAACCCCACCCCGGAACTATTTTAATACGTTTAACCAAAATTTGATCAAATAGTTCCGATTCTTGCGCCGAAAACTTATGAATAACGCATGAGATCCTTGAAATCGATTAAAATTACTTTCCATTGTTATCGTTATCATTATTATTATTAGTATTATTACATTGTATTTGACAAATTAATGTTGTACTTGACTTGAAAGGACATTGTATTTAAAATTCAGAATTCAGAATAAATCTCACAGAGTGTGCTACATAAAGAATTTAAAAAAAGTAAGGTGCGTAAAAAAGGGCAGCACTTTAGACTACAACAGAGACTATTATACCCAATATATCTGAAGCAATGTCAAAGTCAAGTAAAGTCAACGTTCCACACGCCATCATCCCAGCCGTCAACTCAACTCATTAATTCATTAAACCTTTTTAATGAGAAGACGCATAATAATTTCCCTT
>JAHZNC010006816.1:0-22688 GCA_027744095.1 Zhuqinia jingwanae | reverse complement strand
GTTGGAATCGCAATTAGTTAATTGTAGTTAACTAACTATAACTAACTTAGTAGTCGAAACACTGCAGTTAGTAGTGAAAACAGTTCATAACTACTGCTTTACTTAGGTTTATTTCAATATATTATCGTTGACTCGTGATTATTGAATGTTACGACACGGCTTCAATTAATATTAATAGGTACATGTACGAAGGTCCTTTTTAATAAAAATGCCGTAAATTAAAAAAAAGACGGTGGCATGGCTGCTCTATTACAATGTGTCTACACATTAAACATAAAAACTCATTTAACCTAACCTTCTTTTTAAAAAGTTTATAAAAATCATTTTACACTGTTCACTCATAGTGTTTAAGTGATTTTTTAAATGCCATTTAAAATATTATTGTTCGCCCTGTTTAAAACGGTGTAACAATGTAGCTAAGCGGTAATCAGTCAGCATGCCGGAGTGTTTAAAATTAAATTTAAAATTATACTGATGTATTTGCAAGTTACCCATGTTTGCAAAACAATAATCTAGTCATTTTTGTTATTATGAGACACTGGCATCCAAATTATATTATACGATGTCTGCAATAAATGAACTTATACAGCGTAGTAGTTAGTTATAAACTATTATTCTAAAGATTCAATATGGCGACCAAATTCAAGGTCTCATTTCCCTAAATGTTTATATAGACTGCTTTGCATATTTTTAAAAATGCTTTGATATATCACCTAAAATAATATGTTGCTAGTTTTACTACTTTCTATAATAATATGTTACCAGTTTTTCTTAAAGTTCAAAATAGTAATCACCAATAAGATATAAGATGATTTCAAAATACATTACACGCAGATGCATACCCATGCAGTTTGGCTCTTGTGGCCTTTTTTTACAGCAGCAGCAACAGCAGCCTGTCGACAAACTTGTTTGCGCTTAATTGACTCAATGCTACTTGCGTTATTAGGCAATGACATTAATGATAATCGTAGTGATCGCAATTACCAATATGTATGGGAATACAACTTACTGTTGGTGATATTGAAAAAGAGCGTACTTTGTTATTACTTGGGAGATTAATGAACAATGATAAAAAAAGAAGACGGCAAACAACTGCCACATTACTCATCAAATGATCATTGGAAAAACACTGTTATACATACAATAAACCAAGGTAATGGCAGAAGTTATGGCCTTCGAACTTTACTCAACTAATTGTCCTTTCAAAATAGATGTCATATTCGAATTCAGTACGTCCGATTACATACATGTACTGATTTTGGTCCCAATCCAACCAAATAAGTTAATTATAATTAGTTAACTACAATTAATTAATTGTAATTACAAAATAAACCTCATATTCTGAATCAGCATGTTCGATTCCCATTATGTACATGCCTCATATGTACGTACTATATATGCATGGCTTATCCGTTCCCCTTGCCCCGGGTGAAGACCCCATGACCTCATCTTTGAACATTGACTCAAGGTATCGATTACCGGAAACAGAATTCTAAAATTCCTTTTAGTTTTCGAGATATCGTGGATACGGGCGGCCGGCCGACAGACAACGCCAACTTATAATGCACTTCTACGAAATCCATAATAAAATAATGCCTTTACGCCATTCACTAAACGCACAACAACATTCCATTGTATTTATTCGGGCAACTACTATTGTTGTGACCAATAATTGCTAATCTCTAAAGGTTTGATCATAGTAAAGGAGAATCAGTCATGTTGTTACTTTTACATTGTATGCTCAATTGAATAATATCAATTATTGTCACTTTTTTGATAGCTTACCCGAGAGATCATTTCATAATAATAATAATGCTGACTGCCTATATTGCCTACACAAAAATGTAATCATCCCAAAAAGTCTACATGAAAAACACTTCTGGCCTCACGAAATCAAACCAAACAAACACCAGTAAGCCGGCTTCGTAATTTTCAACATAGGTATGCAATCCTAGTATGATTTTAATGCTAATATAAAATTCAAACATTTACAGTAGGTTAATTGGCTGCTAGCTATGAAGAATTGTAACAGAGAGTACACAATCGACAATCACGAGCACGAATAAATTAAAATGCTCTTTGCATTTTGGCATAATATCATGACAATTGGCATAGTTTGATGAGTTAATTGTCGTGAAACATAAACATTTGAGATCATTTAGTGATTGGACACAAAATTTAATTAATAGAAGACATCATCCAAGTTTCACTTTTCTTAATGCAGACAAAACATGTCTAGTTTTTTTAAATGAAGGTGAGTATATGTTCCACGCTTGCATTTTGGTGAGGCTGACGGGTACTTCTCACGTAGTAGATGGGGATTTTCATGTCATTTGTGTTATGAAAACTTTAGCCCCGGACTTTTTACTTTCTAGAATCACCCATGTATTATGTATTGTGTATTATTGCTTACATTTTTTTGGTAGCCTCTGACTTGCAACAACGGTTTTATGCGTCAGAAGTCAGAACGACAGAAGAATTTATTGCGGTGACGTGGTCATGGATATTTGAAATTAGTATGTAATGTACAACGCAACGTATGAGCTCTGTTCAGACAATCAGATGAAATACATTCGAGTTAGAATGGGATACACTCTGTCGGCTTCCATGATCGATGCCAATTAGATTACCGTTGTGACTTGAATATTTCTATTGAAATAAATAATAAAGATGTTTTGAGAATCTATGTGAGATAATAATAATAATAACCCATGCATATTGCATGTTATAGTACACCAAAGTGTACAACACGTGCTCATTGGAATTCAAGTGATTTTTTTTAATTCTCGAAAATCTATAAAATCATGTTATGTTTGTAGTTATTATTATTATTATTATTATTATAACACTGAACATTAAATTTCCACTAAATGTAAATAAGTAGCTTGTTTATGCAAAATGCCATTGTATGTACAACTTTGAGCAACACAACTCAGTAAACATACAAGATAGCAGCACCGCATAAAATACAATATATAAACTACAAATTAAATACATTTTCCTACCTCATCTCTTCAGAATTGCAGAGTAGTGATGCCATGAGTCATAAAGAGAAGTGGACTGGCTTATTATGGTAAGTCGTGTAAATGTAGTTTCCAAGAATCATTATGTGTTATTATTTAAGGAACTACCGATCCAGTGTCTGTAGAACAACAACAATCTTAGGCAATGTTTTGTATAAAATAACGCGATACATCTCTATATGTATCCATAAACAAAGTTATATTTTTAATATCGTTCACTAACTCAACTCAGAGGAAAAGTATATAGTCAATAGTGGCTTTAGTTATTTTATGTGTCTCAGCAGAGTAATACGATTAGTTCTGTACTCTCAGCTTAGCTTACATGAAGGTGAAGAGCTAAAGAGTAAAATACTAAAAAAGGAGGGAGATTCTTTCGCCATCACATACTGCAAGACTACCTACCACACTAAAGAACTTATTAACTTGTTTTCATCTCCGCACTACTACTACTACTACTACTACTCTACCGGTTCTCAGTCAGTTTTTTTTTGTGATTGAGTAGGCATGACATGTGACAGACAATAACAAGTTAGTGGTGGAGTGGATGGTATCAAATAAACATCGTCACTTTTTCCACGGCTACTTTTTCAAAGAGGACAAACACTCATGGAGACTCTCCTCCTCCTCCTCCGCATGTGTGAGGAATATATCTAGCTATTCGCTAATACCATTAAACATCCATGTAATATGCGTCCCACTGTTTAATATACTGTTATGGATATACATATTACGTAGCAACGGGTGGTGACATATAAATAATATAACTGTTTCGAAAAAAATTAACATAAGAATAAGACTATGTCAACGTAAAGAACCATCGTAAAATCTTCCACACTGCTATACTGGTTGTTTTTCATTCCACGCATCCCTTTCTCGTTAGTATAGTAGTACTACTTTTGTGTGTAATATCGCAAACATGACCTTGTTGATGCACGTATAAAACAAAGGATGGGGAAAAATCATGGAAATAGAGAGAGAGAGAGAGAGAGAGAGAGTTTAATGGCGTTCGTGAAAGAGACGAATTTACTGTCGTAGATCATAGTACATACGGAAGGAAATCCGTATGACGTGCGGGATTGTGGAACGTGTTTTTCGCAATTCTTTGCATATGTCCTTTCCTCTTCTCTCTCTCTCTCTCTCTCTGTGTCTGTGTCGAAAACACAACTAATATCTTGTCTCTTGTTCTTTTTCTCTGGTTGTGACAAAAAATGTACATAAGATATATGTATGAGTATACCATAATACAAGTTTACTTTAAAAACGAAAAATTGTGTATATCCACCCACGGCCACCACCCTTGTTTGCATGCATCAAACGTAAAAATAATTTATTTCCCTTGATATGTTGCTCTGGAAGATGATGATGGTGATGGTTGTGGCGTTGATAGTATCAACACACCACACATCACTTTAGCCAGCCATAAGAATAATATGACTTGCTTCACTACTTCAATTTTGTTTTTTCTAAGGTCAAGGTCTGCCATATTGTTCGCTAGTGATACAAGTAGTTGGAACAGTTGTGCAAGAATACAAGAGAAATGTTTCTACTAATAATAATTTGAGTAATTGTTCAACTTAAGTGCATATAAGAACAAGAATTATGTACTTGTATGAAAAACAGAGCAATAAATAGTTAAGATTGTTCTTCTACTCCGTTATTCTCCTTCTCTTCGTTCCTGCAATAAAACTTGTTATTCTTGCATGAGGAGTTTAATATGCATGTAATGGCTCATATTATAATGGTAGTAGTGTGCCCCGTTTGCTAGTAAAACGAGGAAAAATTAGAGAAAATATTATATAGGATGTCATTGTCAAGGGACGACGGGGAGGGGGTATGCCAAGAATTTACAATGGCTATAACCACCACCTCACACAACCGTGACAACTGCTGCGGAAAAACATGTGTGAAATGCTAGCAGGAAAGAGGCTCTGATAAACGTGGAAAAAGTCAAAGGTAGTAAAATTGAGGTAACTTTCTCTGTGAGCTACGGCGTAAGAGGCAATTTCATACTTGGACAATAACACTTATCAACCAGCCACTTTTCCAAGATTCTTTGCAAATATTTGTGCTTGTATTTTTGTGCCTTATTGCTTCTTTTTAGGTTGTTGGATCAGGAGGATAGCAATATGTATTATTATGTGTACCTAGTAGCATGGTATCTATAATATGCTTTCTTTCTCTCTGGATGATATGAGTGCCATGTCCAAGTCCATTTGTGGACTAAACGCTAGGCAAAAATCCTGATATGATATATAATAAGTTTTGTTGCCGTTGTTGTTACTTTTGACAAATCATACATAAAGCTGTGTGTGTGTGTGTGTGGGTTTCATAAACACAAAACTGAGTCTGGCGCTCGTGGTGTCTTATCATTCCACGATCCATTAATCAAACCTAATACAAGAGATAAACGAAGCTGCTCACTTCTTCTTCGGCTGTCATCTGCTTGCTTAGGCATGCATGTAGGTATGTATGTAGCTTAGCAGATGAGCTGATCATTTGTTTAGCAAAGTTGGGTTATTAATAGCATCCGACATTTCCAGCACTAAATTAATACATGGCTCTGGCTACACAATTGAAAATATTGATATCTGTCATTAAGATTACGCTAATCATCAGCTGAAACAGGCAAACAAAAACCAGCGGGACGGAGATGAGAAACCAGTGCAATATGTAAACTTGATTGATAATAATTCCTGACGTAGAATTGCAACTTGCTTCGATCACGATTGAATTTAAGTTATATATCAAGTTCTTTCTTAGGATCAGGAAGCAGATCAAAAGAACTGTTTCACGGGATATCCCACAGGAAATAAGAAATAAAAATACACATACATACATACAAAGGATCAGGAAAAGGCTGCAATATATCAACGCCCCATATTATTAAGAACGACATAATGCTAAAGTACACTTGATCGGCAATTAATGATTTCTTATAATGTCTGCCTGCTCCATAAATTAATTGTATCTTAAAGAAACATTCTATATAGGTAACCAGCCAATGTATAAAATCCTGGCGAGAGCCGGAAGGAAAAGCGATTCAAAAGCAAAGTTCTTTTGTGGAGTTCTCAAGTTCTCAAGTATTCTTTTATTAATGCATTTAAAACGGAACCCTTTGGCCTCTCCTAAAAAAATACTATGCTTAAAATTGGAAATATGATATCACAAAAAACTGCTGACTATTACGTAGCAAGCAGTTAGCCATACCATTTAATAATAATAATACGCCATTGGGCATCGTTGGTATGAAACTACATGTGTAAAGCTTTATTCCAAGTAGGCCGAAAAATAAAAGTCTTTGGGGTTGGGCGGAGCTTTATATCTTTAATGTGCTGTGAAACTGCTATTTTATAAGTAGTTACATAGTAACGACATTTTTATGCGATGTGTTTTGGCCGTTTCTTCTCTTTGTGTGTTCTTCTGCTTTCGTCGCCAAGGTATCCATCAAATGGGCGTTCCTAACAGTCGACACATACTATTTCATAAATTTTCCACTTTGACTTCAAACAGAGAACCATCTTGCCGATATGCAAATCAATACTTTTTTATGTACTACCTAGGCTATTTGTGGGGTTTGTATTTATAACCCATGGCACATGTACAGTTAATACAATCATAATTTTTTTTGCACAAGCCAAGAACTGCTTTGACTTGAGTTTTTACTAATTCCTTAATTTTTAAGAAAAAATTATGATAACGACATTACTACATATTTCGGGGCTTAAATGTATTTTGACTTTTGGCTATTTGACTTTTAAACTTTCCTTCCGTTGTCACTTTTAATGAATGTAACAACAATACTACATCTGTATTCTACCTGGATGGAAACGCAAAAAAATATATAACTACTTGATCCGTAAGTATTGGGAAAAGTGAGATAGGTTTTAAGATAGTGCATGAGATTATTTGAAGGTCACTTTCTCCGCACAAAGTGGGAATTAACATGGATAAGCAATCTCGTTGTCTCGAAGTATGTAAAAAAAATCATGGCTAAATCGTACATTAGTCTTCATCTCGAAATAGAATCGAATGGTGTGCTACCGATTTCTTCAAAAAAGATACATTTGTATTTTTTTGCAAATATGCGAGGTGGATATCTACAAAAACATCTCGCATATTTGCAAAAAAATACAAATGTATAAGCAACAACTACGATATGTTTGATTTTCATGAGTAGTATGAGGGTGAATTAATGAATTAGCACTTTCAAATTTGTGTGTTATTCGAGAAGAGTGTGATTAACCCCGGAGCGCTTTTAGTGTTGCAAATATGGTGAGTTCTAGTCATTAAATATTGAAAATGTGCCCTTTTGCAGATATTTGCATATACATTTGGAACATAAGTAACTTCACCAACGTGTTGTCATAAAACTGTCTGGAAAACTATTGTAGGCACGTTTAGTTATTGTATTGTTTCTAATAATAAAAATAAGAACTCCATCCAAAACAGAACCATTGTTGACTATTTCATGATAGGGCTATATATGATCCACAAGTTGAGCAACAAAGTTTGTAATGGTTGTTGTTGCTACCCAGGGATAAATATCATTTATATGCATGTATTATCCCTTATGCTCCTGCAAACATGCAAAATCGAAAGTTGTAACAACCAGACAGTAACACTCCACCCTTTCTGCCACTAGTAGAAGGTATCACTCACAAGTCAAAGTCAGAGAAGAATGTAAACTTTATAAACTGTGCGCTAGTGCTAACGGTTGAAAATCGGTATTTGAAATGAATTTGACATGTTGATGACAAATTGGCGACCTTCCCTTTGTTATTAAATATATATTTATCATTTGTGTCAAACCATCATTTAAATGATTTATTGAACTGCGTGTCCTTTTAACTTGACGTCAATACCTTGACAAGGTTCAAAGCACATACACTTTCCACGTAAACATCTCCTTTTTGTACCTAATTGTCACACCTAATGTCTATGCAGTTTTTCTGGTAATGACAAGTGGTGCTAAAGCATTACACTTTGACCAGTAATGTCAGCGCATATAATGATGGTAGTAGTTATAATGTAGCCGCCGAGGGACGTGCTTTTACAAGATTTGAAACATACATATATATGCGTTAGCATGTAAGTAAGAAATATATATGCCTTTCAATTTTAGCGACCATGGCATCAAATACTTTTTTCCCCTTTTTCTGTATTATGCTTCAGCTTCACTAGTGCAAAATATAAACTAACAACTGAACACACATAATACTCGTAAAATTGGTAATATTTAAGCCGACACCAGACATCTTGATCTGCCCCTTCCAATAGATTAATGATATATTATGCTAACCGCGCGTATCTTCCCCGTCCATACTTAACCGCTCTTTGTAAAAAAAATGCTATTCTTCATCTATCCCTCTATTTGAGCTCAGAGGAAATTCCTGTTGAGTACAACCGATTCGATTCATGGTTGTTGCATATGGATTCTGTGTTTTAACTCAGTTTTATAATAGCCATTACATGACGATATTGTATGAATATGCATATACCACACACATTGTTCCCATTTAATTTATAGGAGTAATGAATAAATAACAACAATAACAGCGACAAGAAAATACACTTTAGGTAAATTTGAGAGAGCTGGACTGCTTGCATTATTTACATAGTACTTGATATCGTCACGCCAATGAATTGCGAAAAAAAAATGTAAAGTTAGTAGCTAGCAATTCAGCAGCATATAAACTTTTGTTAGCCTTTTTTAAACATTGCTCAACATACATAAGTACGTATATATGGATATACATACATTGGAGCAAGATTAAATCATAATAATATATTATGTCGTACAAACAACAAAAAGTTGAATATAAAGGTCGCGCTACGAATTTCCAATGTAAATTTTACATGCATGCATACATATATTATGTGTCCAAATTTCACAGTCTACCAAAAACAAAAACAAAGGAAAAAAATAATAATACGAATTTATAAGCACTATACATTTTTACAGGGCAGCAAACACATCATGTAAGTGCTACTTTAGATTTCCTTTTTGCGTTTGTGCTTTTGTATGTATAAATACATACATACGTGTGTGCTCTAAAGTAAGTAAGAATTACAGTATGATTCACTTGGACAATACGGAGTCGCATACATATTATACCACACACAACAAAGGTATTTGACAACTTTTCCACAGTGCTGGATAAATAGGTACACATTTTTTTATTGAATGCCGTGTAACTCTGAACACATAGTCCACATGATAAAGGTATAAAGGTATACAGGGAGCAGTAGTGGTGATGGTTTGCAGAGAAACAAAGGAATACGAGGGGAAAGGCAACATGGGAGAAATTCCCTACCCCGACCAGTAGTAGGGAAAGTGAACAAGCAGGGGAAAAAAAGCTAGAGCATTTTTATATGGCTAAGACATGGTTGCTTTGCTCTGCTGGTCTGCTTTTCTGGCTTGTATAAAAACATATCTAGCTTTTGAATGGATGGCTTGCTTGGAAAGTCAAGCAGACAGAATAAGGTAAGCAAAGGAGAAACATCATCTCGCAGCAGCAGCAGAGAGAAGACACGGAAGAATACTGCAACTACTACCACTACTACTCCAACATTCACCATTCAACTGCCAACGTCAAAATCAAAGTAAACACAAACGACGGCGACAACGACGACGACTTCTCGAGGAACACTAGACTTTTTTTTATCACACTCACACGACAAAACATACGTTGGAGGAAACCACAAAAAAAGAGCTGTTGTGACTCTTATCACCTCACCATATTTATAAAAATTATATATATGATATATTCCGAATCATCATATTTTACCACTGTTCTCATTTTATCTCATGTCACACAAGCTCAATAATAATAACAAGGGAGAAAAAAAAGTTGAGCGGGATAAGATAATTGAGATTTTATTTTCTTCAGACTATATTCAAGTGAACTACAGTGCTCTGTTCTCTCCTTATCCTATCCTGTTGTCAGAAGCGCGGCACAGTAAAAGCAAAAAACTGAAATTAATTTCCGTATAATTTCTTTAAAAAAAATAATAACAAAAAAAACTGCTACAAATGAAAACATCCCGTTGTTTTCTTAATTGGACCATATATTCTTAAAAACTTAATCTTAGCACTCAACTTACGACTTTTTTTTTGTTCCTGTGTTGTTTGCAAGGCAACAACATAACTTGTATACTTGCAAGGACCACCATCAAACGTAAACAACTCAGCTTATCTCCCGCTAAAAAAAGGCAATCCGACATCCGACTCTTATACTCGGGAAAGTAAACTTGCTCAAGGTAATAATTTCATCCTGTTTTTCATGTGCTCTTTTTGTCTGTAGTCTCTATTATGCATAATAAAATATTTGTGTGCATGTATTTAGTATGTGTGCGTGTGTGCTTATTTGCGAGTACGTCTTATTGTGCTTGAAATAAAGTACCGCCATCACAATTTACCAACCAAAATAACATTTGTCTATTTTCGTGTAATTTTATTCCGTAAATATTTACATACGTACTACTGCTGCTACTACATGATATAAATGGGCGGGTAATTCAAAAAATATATATATGTGCGAGGGAGTAAGTGAACGAGATAGAGAGAGAGAGGCAACGAGACAAGAAATTTTTCTTCCTCTTTTGTGTAAATATAATAAATAAACAAGAAAAGCTCGTCATGTCATCATTACTATCATTTTAGTTGGCTATCTCACTAAGCCCCATATTTCTTCCTTTGCACGTTTTAGTGGTGTACTCACAGAATATTCGTTAAGACATATTTGTATGCTTGTTCAATAGTACTTGGTACACAGGTTGCTTCTGTCAGTGTTATAAAAAAAACATCTTTTGGGCCTTCTGATGACAGTTTTTTTTACTAGTGACTCTAAGACACGCTTCGATTAATTTCCATTCTTGCCTATGTGTCCAAAATAATTTCCTTTGCAGTAAGTTTGAATTGTCTAGGTACAGCTCGACAGTTGTAGGAGAAAAAAACCTTGTCTTACTAGTTTAGCTGTTGTTGTTGTTGTTGTTGTAGCTGTTGCTGATGCTACTACTCTACTTTCCTTGGTGAAATGGTGCGTTGTAAGGTTTTCTATTGTGACAAGTTGTTCCAAGAAAATTGTAATGTATTCAGTTTGCATTATTTATTTACATAGCACTCCTTCTTTTCCACATTTTTTTTGTTGTTGTTGTTATTCCTCACTATACGTACATACTTCGATCTCTCCTGCTTCGACTTGTTTACTTGGCTTTCATCATATATATATATATGGCGTGGTGTGTAGCAGTAAATTTTTAGTGTATTGTTATTTTCCAGAATGACACGAGTGACAAAACTAATTGTATTTTGTTTTGTGTCACAAATTTCCATCAGTTGTTCTTTTTTTTACACAGCTAGCCACAAAAAAATGGCCTTCATTTTCTTGATTTGGTTTTTAGGATACAAAAAAAAGAAGCTTACAAAGTTGTTGGTGTAATATACACTTGTTTTTTATTTATTTGGTAGGCAATGTGAGTTCCGTCTTAAATTTTCTCTTGAAGGTATTTATTGTTTTCTCTAGCGTATTTACCTATTATTGTGTATCTGTGTCTTGCATATATATCTCCTTTTTCCTTGGGTATTGTTTGTCAACTCAAATTGTCCTCATGTCTCACAACTTTATTTTCAATTTTCAATTTTATTTTGCTGCTGGGTTTGTAAGAATGCCTTGATGATTCAATTCTTTATCAAGTTGTAAGAACCCCGTGATGATTATGAATAATACCTACTTACATTCTATATATTTATGCTATCACATCAACACAGCCCCGCAAGCTAAAACTTGAATCTAATCCTGTTGAATTTTGCTCATTTAATTGTTTCGAGACCAAGATATGCGTCTCTTTTCCCCTCTCTCTCTCTCTCTCGATCTCTTTTCTCCTCTTCAGTTTTGTGGATTCTCGCAAAAGTATTATCGTTTTTACAATGCTGCAACTCGGCGATTATTTTGCAGAAATACGTATTAAACTAAGAGCAAAATTAACATCTATTGTTCTTCATCTACAACTTAATGCTGCTATATACACACACATCGTTGTTTACTTACTTGGAATAATTTCCCTACGTCTACCTACTAATATGAAATGTAACATTTTGCAAATGAAGTAAAACAAAATGTAGATGGGAGGGTTTCCCTCTCGCATTCCAATTTACATATCACACCGCTATTATGTATAGCACACACTTTCCTCTTGCTTAAAGCGACAGGAGGAAATAATAGAAGGAACAAAGATGAAAATGGCAATGCTTTTACTACTTCTTTTCCTTTCACTTCAGCCAGTCTCATTTCTGCTCAGTGTGTGTGAGTGTATTTATGTGGGTATATACACGTCTGTCTCTTGCTTGCCTGTTTGATGACTATTTGCTAAATTTACATTATACTCGAAAAATAAAGAAACAGAAAGTGACTGTTTGCCTTTTAAATATATTCTAGTCGGATTTTTCAAATTCAACAATATATACCTATAACAAGCGACTAGGCAGAGAACCACCCACAGTTGCAACATCATACACACACACACACACACGCACATACAAACTGGTACCCCTACTATAGGGCTATGTTTTTTTTAAAGACGTACAAAGAGAAAGAGTGTAACTGATCTCTCTCACTCGCTCTGTTTCATATTTTTTTAATCTCGTGAAACTGGCCAACAATTGAAAAGGAAAAAGGAAGTGAGAAAAGGGGAAAAAGAAAGGGCGAAATTTCACTCGAGCTGGTTTTCCTGCAATGCCACACACACACAGGCGACTGCAAACTGTATACTAACACCAAACGACTATTGTTACTTCTTTCCTTTTTAAGTGTCAGCCACGAAAAAAAACCTTTACTCTATTCTTCTCACTCAAGAGAGAGAGAGTCTACAAAGACGGTACCATTTACATTGAGCTTGCACTTATTCAAGCTGGCTATACACAAAAGACACACTGCTATACACATAAGAAAATGTTCAGAGCATCTTGAACAAGGCCGAAAAAAAATGTTTGGCTACACTCTCTGTAAGAGTACATTAATGAGTGATACGGCACAACTGCCACAATATAAGATATCTAAAGAAAAATATACATAGACGACAAAGACGGATAGAAAGGTGAAGGTGTACAAGCAACGAAATTTACCAGTACAACTTACGGATTCAACCGACAACGAAGCAACAGTATTATTATTATTATTATTACATTTTCTTGTATGTACCCATATAAACCAAGAAAAAATAGCATTCATAATAAGCAGTACACATAGAACCAAACGACTGTTGGTAAAACAGTAAAAAAGGGACAAAAAAAGTAAAAGAGAAAAAACGCAGGCTGAGCAGTTGACTCCAGGCAAAAGACTCTTTGATCAGTTCAGAGAAGTGAGCAGGTAAACCAAAATAAAAATAACACATTTTTGGATACACCAGTTAGAAATATACAGATTTTCCGGACTGGATGCAATTACTCTTTTTTTTGTTGGTAGGAAACACTAGAATCGTCCATCATGGTAGGTTTACTATTTGATTTTTTTGACTGTACCTTGACTCTGCCCACGTCTCTCACTCCCTTTCCATTTTTTTTTCGCTGTACGACATGCACTTAACTCTAGTTTGTAAGATCACTACTAATACTCTTGATAAGAGATAGACGATGCTGTATGTAAAGTATATATATATCTACGACAATAATACTAAACAGATAAGTAAAAAGAGAGACGCTGAATTACTACTATAAAACGTAAAAGTGTACGATGGTGAAACAAGAGTTTCTCTGGAGTCTCCCATTCACACTCTTGGTGGTGGCTTCTCTTAGCAGCAGCAATTACTACATATAAAACTGCTATTAATACAGCTAGCGTGAAACCACGAACAAAAAAATACGCAATGCAAGCGAAAGTGATGCCTGGAGCGTTGACTCCCCTGTCAATAGGTGATGGATGTTTGGGCAACTACGTACTTTGACCACTTGCTATATACTTTCGCAAGAATGAGACACGGCCAGTCTAGGAAATTGAACAACTGATCAGGGACGAAGGATATAGCTTTAAAAGGAACGCCCACTACTGGGATTTTGAAAGAAAAACAGACAATAATGAACTGTGTAAAAACGGTATGATTCGTTCTCTTCTTTCTTTCTTTCTTTCTTTCTCCATCTCTCTCTCTCTCTCTCTGACACAATGTAATTTGTTGTGGATGAGAACAAGTTTCTAACGTCTTGTACTCATTTTTTTTCACTTGAGTATAAGTAGAAAGAGAATCGCGTACATTTTGAAATGTAACCAATGCGACTTCAAAGGGACAGAGCAAAAGAGAAGAAAAATGGATACAGTCGAATAATAATGAA
This sequence comes from Zhuqinia jingwanae, assembly GCA_027744095.1. Taxonomy (NCBI): domain Eukaryota; kingdom Metazoa; phylum Arthropoda; class Collembola; order Entomobryomorpha; family Paronellidae; genus Zhuqinia; species Zhuqinia jingwanae. The sequence continues at coordinate 8,342 of JAHZNC010006816.1, read as the reverse complement.
ATGAAGTGAGATCGTTACAATCTTTTTGGTTGGAGTAAATTTAAACAAAACTCGTACTAATGTGATGTCTAAAATGCAACAGAATGAATTCAAGAGACTTGATCATGACAAGGATGTTGTCGTTTTCTTTGCTTGCTTATCTTGTTTTTCCTTCCGTAAACGATTTTATTTTTATTTTCATGCTTTTAATAATAATAAAAATTGTATGTATATATACCCATGTAATATGGATGTAAGTACTATATGTATTTATATTACAGGGAATGATAATAATAATAATAATAATTCGTGTGTGCATCCATATATTTTTATGGAATTGCAGACATTTGTGGCAAGTTGTCGTTGGAATAAAAAAAAGGCGGGAACACACAGAGACGACAAAGAAGAAGAGATTGCGTTTTTAAATTGAAAACCTGCTGAGAGTTCAAGATTATTGTTTGCCTGTATACATCACTGCTGTGTTGTTGCTGCTGTTGCTGCTGCCATGGGGGTTAACCAGTCAGCCAAAAGAAAACATCACATTAAGGATGATGAAGAAGGTATGTTTCCAAAACTTCTTATTTGCTTATTACTTTCCTCTTCACTACTCTCACTTGTTTATATATTTTTCCCCTTCTTTTTCTTCTTCTTCAAGCATATTATATAAAGAAATAGAACAACAAACTGCAATAATAACACACATTACATTCTTTTTACTTGAATGTAATCTTGTTAGCTTTATAAAAAAAACTCTCTCCTATTTAGGTAGACTAATGTGCTTTTCTACGTTTCATCTTCAGCCTCTGCAGTAGTAGTAGTAGCAGTAGCGATGGGATCATCAACATGAGTGCTATTATTAAATTGTACGTTTAGTTACTCTCTAGAATGTCATCTCTCTACACATACACAACACAACAACAGTAGCATTGAAAAGTATAAATGGTTGTTATTTCTTGGAGATAATAATAAAATGATATGTTCGCTTCACTTGTCTCATTTTTCCCCGCGCTTGCTTTCTCTTTCTTCCAAACATAACCTATAAAGCAATGTGAGATCTTTATCTTTTTTTCCTTTTTCTTTCCTTGTATTAATTTTTTCGTCCCCATGAAAATAGGTATAAAACAAGAAACTCGTGACATTTTCCACACCAACAACAGCATAAAAAAGTTGGTTGTTACGCTACCTTAAAAAATAGTAACTTGAATTAGTAGCATGTGTTCCAGAGAGTATATGCCACCGTGTGTGTATGTGTATTCCTTTTTCTACTTTTCTCACATTCAGCTTTTCTAAGCTTGTTCTCTCAGCTTCTCTATGCTAAGCTGAGAGAACAAGATTGGTATAAAAATAATATAATAATAATAATACCGTTCATCATAATTAAATTGGTTACATTTTATACCATCAAAGGAAAGAGGAGGAGCACAAAAAAACAGGACACCAAGTACCATAGAGAAGCAAGAGAAAAAAATGTTGAAAGAGTGACTACAGGTTATTTTTTGTGCAGCTTCTTCTTTTTTCCTCTTTTTGCCCTTTAGTTTTTACAATATCATATCATAAAAATATCATGTCTTTTATTGATCCCTTGGCTGTGTTTTTTACATGCATACAATGTCATCGTTTGCATCGTGATGGTCACAATAACTAGCAAGTATGACGACGCAAAAATACACGAGTGTAATAATGATATACTATGTACCATTTTATTCAAAAAAAAAATTATGAAGATAAATTTATTTTATTTTGTCTTGTTTTCATATTTTGTACCTGGTTATTATTATACTTGTATAAATAAAAGAGTGTTTTGAAAAATATGCCAAGAAAAAACCATTATCTTTTTTTATGAATGGGAGCAATGTAAAAACAAAGTTTTAAAAATAAAGTAGGAAAGGAGAAAGAGATGTATACATCATCTTGAATCTAAGAAACAACACACGATAACTTGTTTCCTACAGGTTCAAGGGAGCTATTAAATGTACACGTTTGAAAAATTGAAAAAACATAAGATATTTGCAGACTGGATAAATCAGTAGATGTAATTGTGTATGTGTGCATTGCCCATACATATAAATATGAATCCGACTACGGGAGTAGGCTTTACGGACATGCTATAAAACTGGTGTTATCACCAACTTTTTGCGTCTTTTCCTATTCATGTGTTGATTATCAAAGAAAGGAAGAGGGAAAAGTGCGAGGAGCCAAGGTGCAGTATTTACAGAGGAAGCAAAAAAAGAAAAGACGTACAGCTTTAGCTCTCTTCTATAATTTGAATATTTACTTAACGCCTCAATTCACCCAGACCTAAGTCGCATGGGTCAAATCAATAAATAGTAGTACCTTTGTTGATGCTTATTCTTATACGCATATATATATTTATATAGGTAAAAGCTACACACTCTGTCTCTTCCCCTCTCTCTCTCTCTCTTCTTTATCTTTCTTTATTCTCTTGCTCTCAGTTAAGAAGAAACAACATACATGCATACAACATACTATATAGCACAGTGAGTAGAGTCCATGAAAATAAAAAAAGTCACTGGTGTTACTTGGGTTGTTGTGGGGGTCTCTCTGCGCGTCTTGTCTTCCAATATCAATAAAAAGCCTATCTATCAGGTATTCTATCATTTTGTGAATGTCTAGAGTGTATATATCTATAAGTTACACTGGGAATATTTAGGATTAGTAGGCCTGGATCATGGTAACGATGTTCTTGTAATCCCTTGGTTGTCTGTGTGTGTATCTCTGAATATCTGATCACGTTTTACTTTGTTTGCTTTACTTTCCCTCTGTCGTTACTTTTATACAATCCGAACAAAAGACTTTTCTCTCTCTATTGTTTCAGCTTTTTGTTTTACAGTTAGTTATATAAGCTATATGCAAAAAAATATTATATAGTTGGTATCATGGAAGTATATTTACATTTCCTATCATCATCCCTATAAACAGTGCAAAAAAAACAATAAAAATAAAAGGTGGAACGGAGAATAGGTGGAATAAGTTAGTGGAGTGTAAAGACAAAAAAAAACAAAGGAAAAAAATTAGAAAAAAGGTGATATGAATAGCGGTGTATAGTGTGTCGTTAGACAAGCTATATATATTTCTGGTTTTTTCCCTCGTCTCTCTCTATCCTCTCTCTCTCTTTCTTTCTTAGCCACTATTCTCAGAAAGCAGAGAAAGTAAGATATATGGTGGTTATTACAGACACTGAAGACAATTCATCTGATATAATCTGTGAGCCTATATTTCCCATTCCGTATTCTGCTTCACTATCACCGAATTCTTTGCGTATGGCCGGTGCAGCAACCTACTCAAATGGCCGTTGCATTTAAATACTAACTTGGTTTCTAAAATTTATGGGTACATACAGCAGTAGAAGCATAATATGAAGTTGTTATAGTTTAGTGTTATACATTGCTACAAAATCTGTTTCCTTCAAAACCGTAAAAACTACCTACCTCCTTTCAAAAAAAAACATAATCATGTTCCTCTCCAACTTGTTCTTGTTATTTTTTATGCTAAATAGCAATGAAAATGTGTGAAAGAAAGTGGATATTGCGTGGATACATACATGTGTGCAAGTCATTATTATAAATGTATTTTAGTTTCGGGAAGGCGAAAAATAAAATTATTGCCTTATTGGAAATGATATTTTGTATATAAGTTTTTCTGCATTTGCAACTCTGGTTAAGCATACGAGATCATTTGATTATACGAGATGCAGAGATACAAGACAAGTGCTAACGTTAGCGCTTGCTATCATCAGATAAGATAGCAGAAATAAAGGAACAACAAAAGTATCCCAAGCATTCAGTATGTTCACCACTACACACAGTGCAATCATTTATACGATCACCACACTGGGAAATATATACATGGGTGTAAAGGAACATCTAATTTTGCATACCTATGCACGATGCACCTATGTGCTTTTAGTTAGACATTTAGTATTATTACTTTATTCCATTTTCACTGATGGAACAAGAAAAGTAGTCTTACTTTCTATTGTGTGCTGCGCTTCAATTTATTCTTCTCTTCTTTGTTATTTTTTCTCTACAAAAAAACTGCAATTTGTGCAGAAAAATGTATAGATTATTTTTGTATTCTTGCTTTAGTATCAAATTTTGTTCCACCTTCTGTGTACCTACTCACTTTTTGATATTTTTTACTTGATTTTTCTCAAGTTTTGGACATTTCACACCTGTGCTGTGATAATAATAATAATAATAGGATTTGAATGATGTGCAACTCATCTCTATACCTGCCTAATATACCTACCTATATAATATAAATTCATGTACATGCATACATGCATATATTGCAGGGGAAAATGTAAAAGAAAAAAAAAATGATGAGTTGAAAAATAAAGAAACGGCAGTCATCACATTACTTTTTCATCCTCTTTCGTACCGTTGTCTTGTGTTGTTGATGCGTTGAAAAATAGGCTACGTCTTGCACTTACTAGAGAACATCAATCTTTCAATGATAACAAAAGCGTTAAAACGCTGTTTGTGTGCGCACTAGCATGGCAATGTTTATATCTCATTTTTAAAAGCATGTTCTGTATTGAGGACAAGAGAAAAATAACAATTTATTCATGTTGCATAATTTGGGATAAAGTTGAATGGTTCAAGAAGACTTGGATCATCATCATCATCATCTTCTTCATCATCTCATGGTAGGTTTTTATTATTATTTTGGCATATGAACCAAAAGTTATTTTCTTGGTTTAGGTTTCCTGTTTGCGGTAGTCCCCCACTGTGAATACAAAGCCATACTTGTAGGTTCAGTGCAGCATACGTAGAACATTATATGGAATAGAGAAGAAAAAAAGTTGTTTTGTTGGTTTTTAACTTTTTGTGAAATAATAAAGGAAACCGGAAAGAGATATTTTCCACCAGATTAACCTCATTTTGCAAGACCATACACAACAATAAACGTCTAGCTAATATGATTAAGATGGGAGCAAATGTAAACATATATGAATATGAGTTTAGTTGTCAGAAACTAACCACTGGTTAGTATAAATTGTCGCCATAAAAAATCTATAAAAAATTAAAACGTTAAAAAAAAGTAGATGTGTATTCATTATATTTTAGCTACTAGTAGCTCCAAGGAATTTGCATAGATTATTTTGACCTGATGAAGAAATAAGAATAATTTGTGATCCGTACGGAATATCGCATACAAAAAAATGGCATGAAAAAAGTTGCTATCAGACAAATTACAGTTTTGCTACATACCTATATTTTAATAATTTATATTAGTATCCCATGCACATTTGTTATTATCAGATCAAAAGGTTTCGTCACCACTGTCCATGTGTTCAGCATGCCTGTTCACTATACTCATATTAATATGGGATGCGGGGATATATTAAAAAGCAAGACATAATATGCAATACATTTTTATATTCAACCACACAACTTCAACTTGCGTTTTCTTGGATGGATGTGTCTCCAGGCTATAATACACTGACTCGCAAAAGTCATATAAATTTTTTTTTTGATCTTTTATCCAGAAAGAGTAGAGTAGCAGAACATCAGATATGAGAACTATATAATACATTCGTAAGTATATTTGTGGCTTATCAAATAATTTTTCCCTTCCTTTCACATGCTTCTCCTTATTTTACGCTCTCTGTATTTACCTACCTACCTTTCTTAGTAATCTGAATTCCAACCATTTTAAGACATTTTGCTTCTTTGCTGCGTTCCAGGAAGACAGGATCTGTAATACGCTGTAGCGTGTATCTAATGGATTTTTGCTGAATGTAAATGTATGTATGTATATGTTTGGTGGTGGGCTTAAAAAGATTCTTGTGTTGAAATATATAAGAAATGTAAAGGGACCATACACATAAGATGATGAGAGTGGGAACGAGAGAGAGAGAGAGAGAGAGAGAGAGAGAAAGAGCGGAAGCGAGACAGACAGTCTTGCCCACTCATAGAGACATACCCGGAGAAAAATGAGAAAGTGTATATGTGTGTGTGTGTGTATGAGAGAGAGAGAGAGAGAGAGTCATGCGAAGCATGAAGCTCAAACCGAATACTTCATACGTGATGATATGATATTAAATCCATCTCGAATCACTAAAGTGGAAAAAGGAAAGGAAGGATTATTCGTGTCGAATCATATTATTCATTACAACAAGGCATCCTCCTCATCATGAGCTCCTTCAAGATGAAGCTTCAACACTCTTTCTTGTCTCTTGCGGGCATTATCATTCTATTGCATCACACCTCACACATACATATATCCCGCTGCTCCTGTCTGTTTGTTTTATTGAGAAGGAAAGGCAGGCAGGCATGGCACAAGGAATTTTCATCACCCAAACTTGAAATTTTTTGATTTTATGAAATGTTACTACTCTCTCTCTCTCTATATATATACATATATATATATATAATTATAAGTACCATGTAAGTACATTATGTATAGCCCTATTTCGTCCTAATCCTTGTAGTTCACCTCGTCCTTCTTTGGGCATACAAGAAAATTCTTGTAGCTTTAACAAGCACACACATGTAGCAATGTTACTACAAATATTTGAAAAGATGATGGAACATTTATGAGCTTGTCCTCAAATTGCGGAGAGGAAAATATTACACAGACAGACAGATAGATGGATAGATAGAATCCACCTAATCACTTTCTCCAATTCTGCAAATGAGCATACCGAATATTTTATGGAAAACAGCTTAGCGCTATTACTTTCTTTTATACGTCTGAGTGCCTTTGCAAGAAAGAAAAATTGCTTTCCTATGTCGATTGCAACAAAAACATCATTTTGAATAAATTGGGACCTGAATTTCAATTGGAAAGGATTGCAAAAAAAACGAAATTATTACCCTTTAAACGATATTTTCAACTTTTGTTATCATTTTACTAGAGCTTATCATATTATCTTATCCCTTTTGTCCTGATTCTGTCAACTGACATTATTTAAATAAAACCCGGTCCCGTACCTCATTAGTTACACTTCATAGTACGCATACATGAATACATGTATTGAAGTTTATATAATCGATTTCAAGGTAACATGTTCTCGTCTACATAAACTACTTGTCACAAAAAAAACTGTTTAAATATTTTGCTTACCTAATATTATGGCTTTTGAAGGTACATGCGCACATGCAAAGCAAGGTCACCATTTCAAATGCTATTTCTCGATCCAGTTCCACTTTATAATAAGACACAGCAACATCACAACAGTTGCTATTGTTGTAAAAGAATAATGAAACATTGGGTGAAATGATGCTCACCATTGAAAATCCACCTTCCGCTCCACTACCGCAAGCAAATATATATTTAACTCGTTCAAGACGCGATGTTGTATAATATATGCCGTGTGTTGCCAACTCCCTTACCGTATTCATGCAATCTTGGATCATCATCATTCTCCTCCTCCTCCTCCTACTCTTCCAAAAAACAATAACGTATACCTAACATGGTTCCGTGAGTAAGACACTTGCACTATTTGCAAGAAAGGAAGTTTTTATGAGAAGATCGGATTTATTTATTTCTTTATTTGTAGATTTAGAGAATAAAGAAGAAATATTGGAACATAAAAGAAAGGAATATATACACATATATATTTTTTATATGAAAAGAGATTTATTATTAAAGAACAAAATAAATAAAGAAGAACTTGATCACAAAAAGTCTGCATATTGTGAGTGTGTGTGTGGTTGACTTGGACTGGATCGTGAGTTCTTGTAACATGTCCCCACACACACCACATAAAATACTACTACATAACAACAGGTATGAAGAACATGCATTTTTTGAGAGAACAAAAAATAGAGGAAAATTGAAGAAAATCGAGATGGGAGGAGGAGGAAGATGAGGATTGTAATATTCAGTAAGATACTTAGTTGATACGATGCGAATTGTATCCGGGAAAAGAAAAAAATTATACATTTATTTCACTAAACTTTCTTCAGCTTTGTTCATTCTTTGGGCAAAATATGAATAGTGGATTTTAGGAGCAGGAAAAAAATTCCAATTGGTTTTTTACTGAGAATTTCATAAAAAAAATTAACTGTGGTCGTCGTCATTCTTTCAGTTGTGTGTATCGTTCAGTGATCCAAAATGCTCGTCGTTGTTGTAGATATGGTAATAGTGCTCATACACCTCACCTCGAGAGCACATGCAACAGTGGCCTTTCCTGTAGGATTGATGCATAATATATGTATAAATTGAAGTGGCCTCACAAATATTGGAGAGAGTAGAGGGATAATAAACCCATGTAAGGCAGTAAGTTATGGCCTTCGTACTACACTTAACTAATTGTCTTTTCAAAATAGATGTCATATTGGATCTTAGCATGTCAGATTACATACATGTACTGATTTTGATCGCAATCTGAC
>JAHZNC010006815.1:0-16399 GCA_027744095.1 Zhuqinia jingwanae | reverse complement strand
TTTAAGCAACGCACCAAACCCTTTAGATGCACCACTCCAGGATCTCTCGACAGCAGAAAATGTTAAAGAAATAAAATCTCTCGCTAAGGATCCTTTAACCACCGCTCCTCTCACAGACCAAAGGCAAGAAATTAAACCAATTGTTGTAGAGGCAAACATGTCGGTACCTCCAAGAGAGAAACTTGTTGATGATAACTCCAAGAGAGATGATATACTGAAAGTTACTGAAATTGAAATATCTTCAACAAGTACTCGAACAGAGGATAATGTATGTAAGCTGCCACCAACAGCTTCTGAGTCATCTCCAACTGTTCTGCCGAAAGAAGAAAACGTTGATGAAAAAGTTGTTGCAACTCTCACAGGACCCCCAATGCATGAAAGTGTTGGAGAAAATATAAAAGAAACTGCTGATGTACTCCAAGTTGTTCCTTCGATGGACGAAAATCTTAAAGTTGAAACAGTAGCTGCTTCAGATAATTTGTGTACAGGAGCAAGGAAAAAAAGTCAAAACGACAAAAATGAAACCAAAAATCTTGAAACGACTTCAGTCGTTGGCAATGACAAGAAAAATGTGGAAGCAGCAGCTTCCGGTTCGGAAATCAGATCCTCTCCTGTCAAAGCTAACTCTAGTCTGGTTTCTGCATTATATTCAGAAAGTTCTGAAAGCAGTAATGAAGCTTTTAGTTGTGCTGAAACATCATCCACGGATAAGGTTAGCATACAGCAAAAAAATATCTTGGAACAACTAACGTCTTCCACTAAGGACACCGAATCCCTCCAAACATTTGCTCTATCATCTGAAACCGGAAAACAGGAGTCTAGTGCCTACCAAAACACTTTTTCGAGTGATCTCAAAAGTGGCGGAAAAAGCAGAGAGAAATGTGACCATCTCAGTTCAGATCTCAACCGTGACCGTCAGCGAATATCATCGTATGAAAAAGAAGAAAAATTGGAAGAAATTTGCGAAAGTGTTCGTTCCCGTAATATTTCAACATCAACCATCACTACCGCAAGTATGGACAATCTAAACGGTAAAAGCAAGGTTACTTTGGGGTCAGATTTGGATAAGACTGGAGGACAGCCAAAAGAGGGAGAAAGTGCTGGCAATAAGCGTAAAGCAGATGAAAATGTAGAATCCCAGTCGAAAATACCAAAGTTGGACGATGCTTCTGCAAAACCTCAACAACAAACAGATCTGCTTGCGAGTGATCCCACTGCACAATTTAATCCAATTGTTGGAGAGTCTGTTGAGGAGGAAGTTATGACCATCACAGGTGAAGGATCTGGTGCTATGAACGAAGGTAGTAACGAAATATCACCTTCACTCTTCAATCCAATTTGTGGAGAAACGATTGAGGAAGAGATCATGACAATAATTGGGGAAGGGTTTGGGATCATGAACGAGGGTAGCAACGAAAATTCCCCTGCGTCATTGACTATTCCCGATGTGCCAGGATCTCAAGATGAAAGTAACGGGTCAGATGGAAGCCGTGACGCTCCTTCTCGAGGCAGAGGTGGTGGAAGACGTGGCAGAGGAAGAAGGGGTCGACCACCAGGTGCTGCGGGTGGAGGACGAAAGAGCCAACCAGTAAGCACGCCTCGTAGCAACAATAACAATAGAGGTGCAAGGGAAGTAGCTCAACTGGGAGTTTCTTTAGACTCCGTCGAAGTTAATGGTGACAATGAGAGACCAGTGCGAGCCAGTCGAAGGATTGCTCAAATTCGTCTAAAAGAAGAGGAAGAAAGGAGAAAATTGGAAGAGGAGCGTTTGGCACAACTCAAGGCGGAGCAAATGCAAAAGAAAGCAAAACAAGAAGAAAAAGATAAAAATAAAGTGGACCATGTACAATCATCCACCGTCAAGGTAAAAAAGGGCCCAGGACGAAAGTCACAGAAAGATCAAATTCAATCTGTGACGGATTACGTTCCAAGTGGCACTGAATCAGAAGACAATTCGGAAGACGAGGAAGATGCTAGTGATGGATTTTCAGCAAAAATTGAAAAGGCAGGGAAAAAGAGGCGAAAAAGGAAAAATGGAAAGGCGAAAAAGGGTGGAAACCCATGGGCAACTTCTTCCGACGACGAGGAAGAGGAAGAACAAGTTGAAGAGGAAGAAGAGTATCATTATGAGGAGGAAGAGGAAGAATTGGTTTTCAAATCTGACCATGAATTTTCACCCGAGTCAGATTTAGGGGAAGATGAAGACGTTGGTCCTTCACGCCATGCAAGAACTGCTAAACAAGGTACTATTTTAATATTTTGAATTTTCTTCAACCTGTGCATTTTAGCTTATCCATGTATATTTTATTTTTTAAATACGGTTTACAGACAAAGGAGCTCTGTTTGAAGAGGGGAATTGCTGTAAATGTGGCAAAGGTGACCATCCTGAGTGGATACTTCTGTGTGATAAATGTGACAAAGGCTGGCACGCCTCATGTCTTAGGCCACAATTGTGGGTTGTTCCTGAAGGGGAATGGTTTTGTCCACCTTGTCAACATGTAAGAAGTTTCATAAATATAATTTGCAAATAAGATGTGCTATATGTAATTCTATTTCGGTTCTTTTATATAATTTATGTTTACCACTATATATTTTTTATACAGAATATGTTGATTGAAAATCTCAGTAAAAACTTGGTGGAGTATGAAAGTTTACTCAAGAAAAGGGAAAATGAAATTTTGAGAAAACAACGACTGGCTTACGTTGGAATAAGTTTGGACAACGTTTTACCAGATAAAGAACCAGTGGATCCTATTGAACAGGAAGCAGAGCGGAGAAGAGAGAAAGAAGAGGAGAAAGTTGATAGAGATAGGAGACGGCAACGAAGGCGCATTCTTTCTGACGAAGAACTGTCAGATGATTTTATAAATGATAACGACTCGGATGGTAGGCTATCCAGAAGTAGATCCGGCTCGTCGGATGATTCAGAGGATGAACCCGTGTACAGACTTCGTCAGCGAAGGGCCAAGAAAGCGTTCGATTTTAAAGAATATGACGATATGATAAATTCAGCATTACGTGTGGATGACGACGAAGAAGAAGAAGGAGAAGTAGAGAATATTGAGCAAGATGAAGATGCAGATGACGAAGAAAACGATGACAAACAGTTAAATGGGGAAGAAGACAACGATGATCAGGAAGGAGCGGGAGGCGGCAAAAATGAGGCATATTTTAAACATCTCGAAAAGCAAGCTCAAGAGGAAGACGAGACTGATGAAGAATTGTTGGATGAAAAGGAACGTTTGAGGAGGAAGGAACTTAAAACTCATAGTCAACGGAAGACTAGAAGGAGGATTAATGATCTAGATGCATACAGTGATGAGGATTCAGATGATGACTTTAAAGCATCGGAAGAAGAAGATGATGAAGAGGCGCTTGCAGAAGAGGGTGAGTCGGAATGGTCCGGCGATAAAATGGAAGATGATTCAGATGACTCAATAGCCAAACGCGCTAGAAGAAAGGACCGCCAAGGTCGACACGGACGTCTTGGAAGAAGGGAAAAATATTCTGATAAGGGCTTGGTTAGGCGTTCAACTAGGAAGAGGAGGTCGCGAATCTCCTGTAAGTACCTAAATCAAAACTTTTTGTACATTTATACATATCGGGCATATATATACGTCTGTTTAGTTATGTCATGTGCAAAGGCTTATTGTCATGAATTCTTAGATGATGAGAGTGATGATGATGAAGACGAAGACCAAACTGACAAGTGGCAGTCAAACGAAGAATCAGAAGAGGAAGAATCCGAATCTAATTCTGAATCGGATGATTCTACATGGGGGAAAAGGAAGAAAAAAACATTTGCTGCCGCTAAACCAAAGATGCCCGATTTCGTTTTGGGTGCTTCTTCTAGTACAAAAGGAAAGGGAAAAGGTGGTGTGAAGCGTAAGAAGAGGAGAATAGATGACGATGATGTAGACAAGGCGTGGAATAGCGTGAGTGATTCTTCTGTTTGCAAAGATATTAATGGAAAAAAGGAACTCGATTTAACCCGATTCTGTTATAGGCCTCCAAAAAAATTATAACACTTTCTTTACTTTCATGTTTTTTTTCTAATGTAATTAATTGCGCGTAAAAAATAAAGCTACATAAGATTTTCTATTTACTTAATCTTAACCACTAATTTCTAATGCACACTTTTAGGAAAATTCTAGCCAAGTTATTAAGTTACGCATTTGCATATTTTAGGCACGTGGTAAAAAAGAAAAAGATGAGCCCATTGAAAGAAGGACCAGAGGTCGAAAAATAAACTTTAAAGATATTCTGGATTCAGGTGAATCCGATGACGATGGAAATGTTCGTCCAAAACGAAGGTACATTACATATAGTCGTGATCGTGTGGCTATTGTCTATTCATTCACAACTCACAAATTTGGACATTGTAAAATAATTTTCAAAACATATTTGGTTTTTCAAAGACCATTGTCAGATTCAGACGACTCAAGAAGTCCATCAAGCTCGCGACGACTTGCGGAAGAGATAAGAGCAGAAAATGCGCGTAAAGCCAAAGAGTATGAGGAAATGAAAGCAAGTAAAGTAGTATCAGACGATTCCTCACCATCTAATTCCAAGCCAGAGGTGCCAGATGATACCAAAGATGTGGCAAAGGTCGATAATCTTCCCGTAATGCCGGAGTCACACACAGTAGCGAAACTGGCTGAAAGTAGTGTTAACAAAATTCCAATTTTATCCCAAATACCTAAGGTTCCTTCATCACCTATCACTGTTCCTCCAAATGCTTCACCAACACCGCCTTCGTCCATAGCATCGCCTGTTAATTTGCCTCCATTATCTTCTCCGCCAGCTACAACTATCACGTCGTCCCCAATAACTATGCCTCCTATTGCCTCTCCAACACTTTCTTCAAATTCGACGCCTGTACTTCACTCAGCACCAGCCTCATTGAATTTATCCGTTGTTAGTGTACCACCTACTGTAACCGTAGCACAGTTGGATCCAACATCATCCATATTACCAAAGAGCCCTCCCCCTCTACCGTTTGTCCCCAAATCAACGCTCTCGAATACATCGGTTGTATCTCCGCAGAAACATGTTGTACCAGTTGTAATACCTCCAGTACCTGTGCCTCTTTTGGTAGAAAAAAAGTCATCAAAGTCCAAAGGATCTAGAAGCAGCCGTGCATCCAAGTCAGAACAGCCCTTTACACCCCATCATCCATCCGATTTAGAGATCGCGTTAACAAAACCAGTGAAAAATTCTCCACTTGCAGCAACATCGTCTAGTAAATCTTCCAGCAAGAAAAGGGACCGTGAGCGTGAGCGAGAAAGTGCCCTTACAGTTCCGAACCCAAGTTTATTAATGGCTGGTATAGGTGGAGTTTTACCTGAACTACTATTAGGAGCAGGTTTACCACCTTCACTGAGACCAGGAATTCAAGCATCTTCTATCCCACCTACAGGAAGCTCCTCTTCGAAGAAAGGAAAAGGTTCTGGGAGTTCATCATCCCGAACAACACAACAAACTACCCCACCCCCAGTACAACAGAATCTCAGTCCATCTCTTCCAATCGACATTGATAGAGTTCCCAACCCTGCTTTGTTTCAGGGTAATCCTGGAATTAGGTAATTAATTTTTACACTTATATTCTATCTACTGCAACTGTACTGACAAAGAAAGAAAGGGATAGCTTTATTATGCAAGAATTTTCTACTTGTGTTTATAGATCCCCCTTCCATCCAATGTGGGGTGCGAGGAATCCAGGTCCTCCATCTGCATATAGCCCTTCTGGGAGTCCAATATCCTCTACGCTAGGGAAGCCTCCACCATTAAACACATCACCATTTTCTGGACAACAAGGCCCACCAGCTAGGTATACAAAAGCACTTCCAATCATTTCAGTTTTGTATTATATACATACTTTAAAATGATTTATAAAATAAAATTAATTAATAATTAAGCTTGTTTCTGTTTAGACCTGGTTTCCCATCACCTCCTCCACTACGGATACCAAATCCAAACACATCACCACTACAAGCTTTCCAACACTTCAAGCGTGACAGTCCGTTAGGTGGACCTTTGTATAGACTTCCGCCAGGTCAACCACAACCTGGTGTTCCACTCCCAAATATTTTACCACCTGGAATCATGTCATCTCATTCGGGCGGACCGGAAAGATTTTTTGGTGCACCACCTGGTTATCCTCATCCATATGGATTATTACCACCACATTCACAGGGACCTCCACAAGCTTTATTTCCTTACGATTACAGGTAAAATAATGTTTCCTTGATACGCTTGATTATTTGTGGAATGGTCAAATAGCAAGCTTTCCTAAATATCGAATTTTAACTATTTGCAGACCACCAGAACATTCATTCAAAGAGGAGGCTGTGCCTCCACGAACAACCGCGTCGTCGTCCTTACCGACTCCCGTTTCTAGTACATCATCACCACCCCCTCCAACAACGTCGGCCCCGGTGTCATCGTCAGCTAAGGAAGATGGAGCTTCAGCTCGTGACAGTGAGTTTGGAGGTTTAGTGTCATACTTTAGTAGTCAAAGATCGGAAGAAGATATGGATACATAACAAGCTTTTCTCTTTGTTTTGTATTTTTATAACAGTCTCTGTATTTCAGCCATTTCTTGAAAGTGTAATTATAGCACAGCTTTAGATGTAAAGTACTTGTTATTATGTAGATAGAAATAATACCTAATTTTATGTGTTCAAACATGAACAGTTTAACCTAGCTTAATTCTTGTTGTGACTGGAGGTGATGACCGTAGGGAACTTTAAAAGTAATGTTATCATTAAAATAATTATTTTTGTGCATAACTGGCATACAATAAACACGAAGTAAAATATATCAGGGATATTATAGATGGATTAATTATCAACAATCTATGCAAAGCATTTAAACGCAGCCTACTTAAAACTATATGCAACTCCATTATTTACTGTAAAGCAACATGTAATTGTAGTTTTGTGTAGAAAATACGGTTAGAGTAGTATAAGTTATATTAGAGACGAGAAAGGCCACAGCATTTTATACAGTTTTGATGTTGACATTTAAATGCATCACATCCAAAATTCTCATTTTACCATACCGCCTTGATCAGTCCAGAGACAAGCATTACAGATAGGATACATGTTTGTAAAACTGATTGCGTTGTGTGTTCGGTAATGGAAGGAGGGTGTAGTGATGTAACTATTTTAAAAAACAAATAAATAAAAAACAGAATTTGGTTGTACATTGATCGCAGTCATTTTTTTGTCGTATTTTCATTTTCCCCCATCCACTCTCAACAATACCATATATCTATGTAACATTGTGTAATTTGGTGAAACTTGTTGAAAAAACCACGAAGACTATTGCTTTAAATTCAACTCGAAGAGAATCAACTTTTTATTACAGAGTGTGACTTGAAAATATGTATTTTCACTGCTTTTATATTACATTACAAAATATTATTTACAAGTAGTTTCAAAGCGAGAAAGATGAATTATTATTATTACTAATCAAAACATTATAATAATTTAACTTATGCATATTTAATCATCCTTTTCAATATACTCAAACGGCTCTGGAGGTGCTGGTTCATCTCCTTCTTCTTCCTCTTTCCTAGGGCCGTGCGCTGTAAAGACAAAAGCAACTTATTGTAATTGATCATGGGTGAAAAATCAGTTTCATGCCATGCAACATTGAACTTACCGGCAACTGGTTGAACTAATTCAATGGGTTCATTGGGAGATGAATCTCTAACTACAAGTATTCCGCCAATAGTGATGTCCTTCAGCGGTTTCCATCTTTTGTCGTTAAATTCCAAATAACGGAGCTGTAGAAGATCAGATTCATCGATAATAAATAAATACAACACAACAACACAAGACGGAGAACACACATTTGGAGTCTTTTATATGTACATTTTGAAAAAAGTCTTAATCATACCTGTTGTTTCATGACACGGGCAGGATTTTTCAACATTTCAAAGTTGGGTTCTTCTTTCTTCACCTCTTTAGCTTTCTCTTCTTTCTCTTTGGCTTCTTTTTCTTCCTTTTCTTTCTCTTCTTGCTCCTTTTTCTTTGTCTCTTCATCTACTTCCATAGGCTCACCTTTCTCTACTGCGGCTGCTTTAGCCTTTTCTGCTTCCCTTCGTTTGGCCTTTGCAGTAACCTGTTTATACGCAACATTGCATAGGTCAGCGAATCATGCAATTCAAACTCTACATTTAGTTCATTTTCAACTTACTGATAGAACAGCCGTGGCTACACGTTCTTTTTCTTCCTTCTTTGCTACTTCAACGGCTGGAGGATATGCAAACATTGAAGGTTTAGCGTTAGATTTGACTTCCAAGACTGGCATCTACAAATTCACAAAAATGACATGTACTTTCAATCCATGTATGCAAAGTTATATCATTATTGCTTTATTATAAACAATTTTCACTTGCCTCAAGTTGCTTGTTGACAGCCACCACGCATGTCGGTTGGAAAGCCAATCCCAAACACAGTGACATTGGGAACCAGTACCAATAATGAGTGAACAGCAGCATTCCCACAGCACCCTGTAGCCACACATGCCCAGTTCTAGAGCTTAAACTCACAGTTACATTTCTACCTCCAGCGTCAATAATTCCTTGTGCTAATATAGCTCCAAATTTGGCCATCACATCGTCATGTTTATCATTCAGAACTTTTGTGTACAGAGCTCTGAACTCCTTAACTTTAGGGCACAATACTTCTGTCTGTTGGATTAAAAGCATTGCTGACGCCAAAAGGGCTCCTTGTCGCACATAATTTACCGGGTCTTGAGTTAAAGGCTCAATTAAAGCAATCGCCTCCTGAAATTATCAAAAATTAATATATCAAATTCATACATGGAGGAGAAAGAATGGATTAAAATGTGAACACCGGGTGAATTTTTCCATTCGCCATTATTTACCTTGCTCCCACTTCCTGCGCAAGCAATACCAATTGCAAGCGCAGCGCCATATCTCACATGAGGATTGTAGCTTTCAGTTAGAAGGGAAACCACACTTGGGCATTGCTCCGGGCTTCTGAAAAGGAGAAATCCTAACCCAATCACAGCGGCCCGACGAACATCATCATTGACATCAGAAACTGCAACTTTGAGAAGCTTCTGAATAGCAGAGTTAGCTGCAGTTCCACAGTAAGCCATTGCCACGGACAAAACGCCAGCACGGCGAAGTAAAGAATCCTAAGTAATCATTTAACAAAGTCATGAATTACCACCAATCGGCACATTAAACCGACATGCATACATTTTCCATCAACTATTTCAACAAAACTTAAAGTATGTTGAGCAATCGCAAGCTATGTACCTTATCATCTAGAAGTTCCTGAATCAAAGTATCGGCACTTTCCAAACGCCCAAAACAAAGTAGAGAAATTCCCAAAGCAAGACCACGCAATATTTTTTCATGCTGAGTTTCTCTGGCGTAAGTCCGCATGTCATGAATGACATTAGCATCCATTGAACCCAACATGGTGAGACCCATGGCTATTCCGGCTGCTTCACCAGTCACAGCATCATCTTGATAAAGATTGTTCTTGAGAACTTCGTAAACTTCTGGGCGTGCTGCTCCAAGCCCCATTGACGCCAGGCCTAACCCAAGACACCCGCCATGTCGTATCATTTCGTTGGGAGCATCCTAGTAGATTACATTCATATTATAAATATACTATTCAGCACTATTCGTTTTCGCTATGATAATAATGATATATGACACATGATACGTTCATTCTAATTTTTCACACATACCCTCAATTGTGACATTTCCCAATGTTTTTTCGTTTCCTCCGTTTCAGGTTTCCTAGCCTCTTGAGTTACTACAGCAGATGCATCACTGGGTCCAGCACCTTCTTCTCCGCCAGCATCTCCTGTGGAGGCAGAAGGTTCTTTTGCGCTTGGTGAGGTGTGATTTACCTTCAAAATAGCTAATACTCTTGTGAGGAAATTTTGAGTTGCGCTTTCATAAAGATCGAACCCAATCTGGTATGCCATTAACTGTGTATCAGGAGAATTGGAGAGCTTTTCAATTACTCCGGCTGCTTGAACTGCATCGTCCAAGTAAATCAGGCACTGGCACCTATATACAAATATATATACATGTAAATATTTTTTATTTGTGTACTACGTAATTGAATATCTGTAACAAGATAAGTCTTGTGGCACATTATCTTACATATTCACATAGTCTGGACTCGGTAAACCGGCATAGATCCCAACCAATGATGTTAGGATGGTATCACGAAAGTTGCGTTCACCAATTAAAGTCATTGCCACCCTGAACGCGTAAGCCAGCATTTCGCTATCATTTGGACTCAAGACGATTGCTTGGCGGAACCTAGTTTGGGCAAATCAAAAAAAAATTTGATTCATTAAATATGAAATTAAATGCCATTTTACATAGAAAATACAAACACTCAAAATATCATCCTACATATCCATCCTTCGAGTTTCCAGTGCCACGCCTAAAGCTTGTTTATACTGTTTGTCTCTGAAACATTGCTCAAACATGCGGTCAACAATATTTTTTATATCCCGCAGCCGCTGGTCAGTCAGGTCGATGTCCTCAGGCCATGCACTCAGGCGAGCTTGAATATAAGCATCCAAACATTTAGCTGAAACGATAAAAATAAATATAAACATTTAGTATCTCGATTTCATGATCGTTAGAAATTCAACCAACAAACAATTCATTATTACGATGTACTAACTTAGGGTTGTCTCCACATATTCATTTCGTTGAGTTAATTCGAAAAGGGGCCCAGCCTTCAGTGCATACGTTAGGGATACCTCAAAAGCCCCCAAGTGGTAATACACCTTGCTGACTACTAATGCAGCCAATTGCCGTTGTCTTTCAGGAAAATCATTATCTTCTTCCAAAATTTCACTAAAGTAGAATGATATTGTAAATACATTTTTAGTTTTACAAAAAAAAATCAGTGCATGTAGAATGTTAATTAGAAAAACTGATTCCGAATCACTTACATTTTCTGAATCGAATCCGCGATTTCTGGCCAGAATTCGTTTACAATAGCATCTAGCTTTCGCAAAGCGAATGTCTTCACTTCATTGTGTTGCTCATCAAGTAAAGAGATGATTCCAGCTAAAAAAAATAATAAATTACAGCAAGTTAGCAAATTTAAAGTCCAGTTACTGGACTCCAGTATCATGAGACTATGTACATAGTTGAGAAAGATCGAAAAAAAAGTGCACCATTTATGTAAAAAAAAGAGCATGCACGATGCCAACTCAGAAATGAGAATCCAGCAAAATTAATTTATGTAAATGAGACCGTTGCCAATGCAGAATGCGGTTGGGAAATGAAACTTGATGATTTACACGTGATTTTACTGCAATTTTTTCTTTTGTTTTATTGAAGTCCGACTGAGCAGCATTAATGTGGGTTTAACATCAATATATATACAATATAGCTACGGAACAACGGACTAATACCGACATTAAAACATAATCGATGACCAAACGCTCTTGCTAAAAATTGCGGTCTCGCCATATTTTCAAAGCTAATATATACTTCCAACCACTTTAGCAAATCAATATCTAGAATGGGATAGTAATAGTGTTCACTTCAATTTAGTCTAGATACGCAACAACTATCTTGCTATTACAATGCATTATTGAACTTGCCATAATTAAACCTTAGGATTCCTAAGTTAGGAGCTGGTTCAGTTAAAGACTAACTATTTTAACTAAACCATACTACAAAATATAAAATAAATTAACAATAGTCTAAGTAGTCTATCCATAATTTGGTTGCAGTTTTATAGAACAGCAGCTCGGCCAGCAGGGGGTAAGAGTGATTCCTTTTGTTTAGGTTTAAGTGGCTCTGATGATTGTTTAGTCTTATTTTTCTCGTCCGGTTGCCTACTAGGACTCTCGCTTCCAGGTGCTTTTGACTTAGTTTGCGGTTCTGTTTCTGCATCAATAACTCTCAATTCCTCCTCATCAAACTGAACATCCTCGTCTTCTTCCTCCTCATCATCCCCACCTTTGGATTTGTATAAGTCTGGATATTTTGAGAAGCAAACATGCATGTTTTCAAATGCTGGAAAACAATCGGCCCCTTTAGGATCTTCATTACTGAAAATAAAAAGTCGATACGTGCTAGATGAGAACCCCCTAAACTATCTGCAGTAATCAACATAATATTAACAACATTCTTTCGCTACTAATACCTGTAGTGAAAGCAAGAAAAAGCTGCTCTAAATTCTGTTCCACAGGGTCCGTGTGCCGCCCCACCTAAGCACGGACATTCCCAATTTATTTCCCCATTTGGCAATATAGGTCCGTATTGGGATGGGTCATAGTTTTCTGGGTCAAAAGGTGGTCTTTCTTGTTCTTCGTCTCTAGCAAGGTCTCCGTCCCCTTCTTCTTCCGTGGATTCACGCTCTTCTTCACGCCCCACACTGTCTGTGTCTCTAGCAGATAATTGCATATGTCTCACGCCCTCACTTTGTTTCGTTTTTCCATCATCACCAGCACCTCTTTCAACATTTTTATCGGATATTTTAACTTTCTCCTGTGTGACACTTGTGCCTTCATCATCCGAATCCTTTGTTAATGAAGCACCCATTACTTTTTCTACAATTAGAACTGTGTAATATTGATGAGTAACGCTCTCTACTGACCAATACTTGATTGTTTCAAATTACTTGATACTGATGTACACAAAATCACAACAATTTTGATCATGGAAATACATTTAAAGTCGTTTGTAAGGGATTCAAAAGCGAGCCACAAACGACACAAACGTCAATTCACAAAATCACTTGTCGTAGTATCCGTCCACCTCAGAATAAGTAGTTGTGATGCTTAAAATACTTGTATGCTAAGACAGATTTAGATCAATAAAATGTTACAAATATTTTAGCAACCATTACTGTCGGTTTTTGGATGATAATAAAATGATGATGATGATGATGAAATGAGGTTCTGGAAATTCAAGATGAGATCACGCGCTTCATGCTATTCATATACACGTCAACTGTGAGACAAAATTACATACAATGTGAATGTTGAACATATTATGGCAATTACTTCGAGACCAAGCTTTGCACAAACTACATTCATTCACATTTCTTCCGTTCCCCCAAAACAGCTAGTTACCAGCGCCAAAACACTAGGTATGATGACTTCATAAACAACATCAAACCAGCTATATATGAAGTAAAGTGCAAATCATCCTGATTTCACACAAGAATGTCCCGGAAAACCAATGAAAATTTGCAAAGTACGGCTTTTAATTAACTGATTGATGTCCACAAACCTTTGTGGAAAATCTTGATTCATATAGCTAGATTTTGTAGAATTAATTCAGACTCCGATTGAATCCGAAAATATTAGAACAAACAATGCCTGCAATGCCCTAATAATATGCTAACAAACATTGATTATAACCGTTTTTACTGTGATAACGAACCCATGAACAAATTAGGGTTACCAAACTACTGTCATCAATCCAGGAAGTCAAATACAAGTATATGATCTCTAAACCTGCTGGATTAAGGAATTGTCATATGTTAGTAGCAATGAACTGCAACTGTGCAATGATTACCAACTGTCCGTCAAGTCAATCATAAAAAATCGACTAATACAGGTGGTGAAACTGTCACGAATTAAATTCAAAGATAGAGTGACTCCTTCATAAGTCTTGACATGAAATTGACGGGACAAATATGAAAAAGTAAACATGAAAAGTATGCAAAAGAAACCAGAAAGTATAGTTAAATTGTCAAGTATTAACTGTCAAATCATTTAAAATCTCTCACCTGCAGATGTTAACAGCGACGTCATCTTGAAACACTTGTGATGGTTAAGTACCCAACACAAAATTCGATAACTAGCACGTGTATTCTTTTGTCAACTCTAAAAATATACTTCAAATTCGCAACAATGACGGCTAACTACATACAATTACGCACGATATTTCACAAAATGTAATTTGGTACTATTTGATTGATCAAATAGTAATTTTTTAAACACTGCAACAATCCCTAATTATTTTAGTTTGTAATATTTATTAAGATAATAACAGGTGATAAATTTTCCCAACAAGAAGGTGTCTCAAATGTACGTGATACACTTCTTGTAAATCTCCCGGTGGAAAATCTTTATATAGTAACTTGTAATATTATTTAGCAATTTTATAAAGACGCGTAAAAAACTCCCGTGTTCAAATCAAAACTGAACGACAAACATGAAAATCATCAAAGCTACAAAGTTTTTATATAACTGTGTGACTGGACTTGCTGTCGGATATTTAGCACTTGTCAGCTTGATTCACGTAAACTCATCTGTAGAGCTCTAAAAGTTTTAACTTCTGCTGAGTCAAGGGCCATCCATTACACTACTGTATGTAAAAGGGTTACATGACAATTCCCAACTTCATCATATTTGCCACATTGCATACTTCTTTCAACTAGCTTCAATGGAAATTTGAACAAATTTTTGCCATTAATTAGAAATACAATACGTTTTAATGAAAGGACCTTTGCAAAACATACATGTAAAAGTACGTACATGTATTTACCATCTACGGTTGACGGTATAGGATACCTGCCTTCAAAATTCTGAGATGTTTTTTTCTAATACGTTGAAATTATGTATTTATTGGTATATCTCTCATTATTATTGTGAATTTGTGTGTCATTTAGGCAGCATAGCTTAATAATAAATAAGTAAAATCAGAATAGATTTATATACAATATAGTAGAGTATTACAAGTTACTTCTTTTATATTTTTATATTTCTCATCAAGTTCATATGCATGTACAAAATATTATATGCATGATAATATGTAGAGCTACGAAAAGGAAGGAACTAAAAACGAAATACAATGCATGAGGTGATGCAGTTGTTGTAACATTTTTTATAACAGATATTTGCCACGTTAAGTCATTGTTGAACACTTCTCTACACATTAATAATATGAGATTTTAGGATTTCAGTCAGACCAGTTTAGTTCATTGTACATTTAAAAAAATACCATCAGTTCTCTTTCTCACATTTACTCTGGCATTTGGCATCAAAAGAGTACCCAGAGTGACTGACAAAAGCAACGTAAAACAATGAGAGACTGGCTACGTGAAATCCACGTAATATAACATGTTTTAAATGCCCGTTTGTTTAGCATTTTTGAATTTCATGTGTAACATTTTACATACATATAAAGAGTTGATATGCATGCATGACTCTCTAATAGCGAGTCTCTATGAGTTTTAGATCATTTTTCTAAGATTTCATTTTAACATGCATCATACCATACCACGACGATGCAGGCCTTAATGTATAAAAGATGTATTCATTCACACTTAAATATATTTATTTCATTATTGTATTATAGAGCTGCTTGATGCTGTGTGTACAATTTTATGTTACGGATATAGATATTTACTTGAACTAAGAATATAGGCACACACACATACATGTATTTTCTGCCAAACAAACGGATTTTATATGCACATATTATGAGAATACGTATTATATACCTACGCATGAGAGACAAACAGAAGAGAACCGTGCAAGCTGTAAGTAAAGGGTAAAGTACAAGAAGCTGCTAGTAAGTACGAATAGTACGATACCGTACGTGACATTTGTAATAGTAAAGTAAGAGAAAGAAAATGTTAGCATCATCACAAGTTGAGCAAAAGAGAGTTTCTGAGTAAAGTGGAAGTGTTATGTATGTTATGCTGGCCGCATCGCAAAGGAGCATTTTATATTATAACAGCGTATGTATTCCATTTCGTGCAATAAGGACACGACGATGATGATGAGAGTTTGGTTTGGTGTTGTGTTGGATTGTATGTAGTGTGTGAGTGTCCATATATATACGGAACACAGAGAGACAGACAATGCAAAAGCTGTATTACATGTTATGTTGGCTATGTAGCACCTTAGGAGAGAGATTTTTCATATCTTTAGGGTTTTGGAGTGACGAGGACTAGACTCCCCTCTCAGTTGGCCACTTGCCTCCATCCTGGTCGTGAAGGAGTGAGTCTTACACATTTTCATTGAAAATTCCGTTCACAGCTCTATCTTTGTATCTTTTCTTTATAAATATTATGTACCTTCCCTTATTTATTTAGATGATACCAAACAAATAATATACGGCTACCTATGTACGTACACAATAATAAAAAATATAAGATAGAGAATCATACACAATAAATAGTAAAATACACAACAACAGATACATCATTATATTATTATTATTATTACAACAACAACGCAAAGCTAGCCATAGTTTAGGGTTGTAAAGTGGAACGAAGTCACAATTATTACATCTGCCTCAAGTCTCTCCACACACACATACACATACGTGATAGTGAATCATGAGTTTTTTTTGTATGGACACCGTGAGGAACGGTTCGTGAACTTTTCTTACAAGGTCAAATTC
>JAHZNC010006814.1:0-11693 GCA_027744095.1 Zhuqinia jingwanae | reverse complement strand
CAGATGATGTGTACCTTTTTATATACACATGTGAGCAAGGTGATTATGACATGGCTGATTTAAACATTACCTTGCATAAAATTTGATCCATATAATCATTACCTATTCTGTTTCGTACGTTTTTACATCATAAATAATATATCATCATCAATGTGCTGTACTGAACAATATACATACCTACATACAAGTATGCATATTATTATACAGAGCGATTGCATTGCAGCGACAAGGGAAATATTTAATAACCATTTTTTCATAACTCTTTTCAATTAACATTATTTTTTATAAACGTGTTTAGTATAAACTAAGGTGCATTTTTTTCGTATGTAGTATACAGAACATTCAAACATACAACATGACAACATGATGCAGTTTAAAAAAAGTACAATAATATTGAGTGGAAGAAGAAGACACATAGCAGAAGATGATGATGAAGGATGAGGATGAATGGGAGGATGCTCGTTGTTGTTGTCCTTTTTATTACATTATAATCATAATCCATTCACCATTCAAACAATTAAACATAACTCGACATATGTTCTTCATAAAAACTAAAATCCTCTTTCGAAATCCCCAAACGGGACAGCCTCTTTTTTTATTAAAAAAAATTATGGCTTGAAGGATATATTATGGCACTAGCAATTGTGGATGATTTCTATTTACAATAAATATAGCCTCATAGCGTACATAAATTATATGTACGTAAATAAAATAAAATAATTATTATTGCTTTTGGAATTGGATGATATGATGAAGATGAAACCATTTTAGAGTAAGAACGCCCTATATTGTGAAATGCGTCATGAATGGTATTGCTAAGAATCTTATAAATCAGATTTAAATAAAATCATGGCTTGTGGCCTGGCCTGCTGTCATGTATTAGCGAAAAGTTATGCGGTTCATGACTTTCCAGGTGTTGGTCGTTGACTGCTGTTTTTTGAAATACTATTCCGTCTGGCAGATTTAACAGCATACCTACATACATCTGCATGGGTTTGGATTATTTTGAATTATTATTATACTCATGGCATTTTTTTTATACGAAGGGAAAGACTAATATGGATAATAGACTATGTGTCAAAGAAAAATGGTTTATCGCGGTGAGTGATCTGAGTGTGTGATCGATTTGGTTATATGGCGGTAGTGGTGGTGTTATGTTGTCCAAATTGAATTTTAAAACCGTGTAGGATGGAACATCATAAAGTATTCATGGACCACTGAAAGTGCAATTGTTGAAAGCAAAAGCAGTACAGGCTCTCTACACATGGAAAAAAGTATATACATATGCTCGGTTGATTAATGTCGACAAAAATTACCTCAATTTCTTTTTATAATGTGGTTTATTAAATTTGTACTCTGAACACGTTTCACTTGTACTTGTACAGCCATACGCATACGTTTAAAAAAACAATTATGCATAAAATTGTTTAATATATAACTGAAAAATATTAAACAAAGTTAAAGTTACTTAATATTTAATCGCCAATGATGATGGATGATGAACAGCGTGGTCAGTAGCTCCTTTCGCAGTTGTGCATTATTTTGGACACTTTAGTTTCCTATTTGGACGCTTGTAAAACATGTGCAATCAAAAATAAATGGTTTGGTGCAACATTTTTTTCCCTGCTGTGTTTAAAAAGCAAATAACCGTAGCTTTTTGCGGAGGATTTTTACAATTTAATTTTCCAATTGAACGTTTTGGGTTGTGGATAAGTTTTCAAAACAATCATGAAGTACTGCTGTATAAATAATCGTTTATTATTATTGTGTGTGTGATTTTAGTCTGACTTGCCGTCAATCAACACGCAGTGCTATTGTATGACTCATTATCACAAAACATTCAACCTCGGTTCATTAGAGCATTAAATATCGAACCATTATATTTTTGCCCCGGAGGTCACCTGATTAACATTCTTGAGGTCAAGTCTCAGTGTCATAATAATTCCAAATACAAGACGATCCTACTTTGCAACGTTTCATTTTATACATTCAGCATTTATTTTTCCGTTTTCTGAGCGAAATCATTATTCACTAATCTAATCGGCCATAAAAGAGCAAACCAGTCTAATTTTACTTCCCACAACTTAAAAAAAAATATCAAGCACACACACATTTCTGCTGCGTTATTGAACACGGGTGATGGGTGATCCTTATTTTCGATATCAAATTGTCATACACTCATTCAATCATCATTTGTATTTTTTTATTAGCAACCCTACATATATGTTGCAGCTCAAAAAAATATTATTTTTTTTAGCGGAGGAGTACTTTTATTGCTGATTAGACCACTACCAAAACCAACGAATATATAGCAAACCTTCATATCTCATTGAATTTTTTTTACACACTCACTCAATTCTCCTCGCCTGTCTACAAGTCATCAGTTTGGCCTAACTCATGTTGAAAAATCGAGAAATGATCTTTGCTGATCATCATTAAAGATGTTGCTTTGTAGACGACATGCCACTGAACTATACATGTTACATGCTCTATGTTTTGGACTTTAAAATTATAGCAACAAAAGATAACATAATCAAGATAAGTAAATCTCAAACTCAAATCAATAATGCAATAGCTTATGTACTGATTTGAAAAAAATTACATTACACACTCATGTATATTTTCAACTGTTTTCTTCTTCTGTTGTAGTTTTGATCAATCAGAAAAATATTTGCATGCTGCAACCTTTTTTTTATGATGAACAAATTTACATTTTTGGAAGTAGCCGCATATTTTTCAAGTGGGCTGGAGGTTGAAGGAAACAGTATCGCATTTTACTAATCAAATTTTCAGTATATTTGATTCAAAGAATTTTTATATATTAGTCCCATAAAGTATTTATGCATATATTTATATACCTATGCATTTCAGGAAAAAAAATACATATCTGCTCCCGATCTTCAAAAAAAGACAAACCTTACAAATACACCCACAACTTTATTGCCAGTTTATTTAAAATCATTTCAAGCATGTAACTGACAAAGGATTTTCACATAGAATATTATGACACGCATAATAAACTTCCTTCTTTAAATGTTGAAATAAACAGATGCAAATAAATATGTAAAAGGAGATGACTCCACTATAGTTTGTTTTTTATTTTTTATTTAGTTTTGTAATAATAAAAAGTTCAATATTCCATCATCATTTCGAGGTAATCATATAAGCTTGCAACTTGATATACCTACTGTCCGTTGTGATTGTGACTACTGTCGTGAATGAATCTGATCATGCATGATCATCATCATCATCATCATCATTCTTTGATGCATACTTATTTACCAGTTTATTTTATAGGAAGGGATCGTATGTCACCCTTTTTGATTTCCATATTATTTTGCTTATCTATATTTCTGTCTTAAAGGTCAGTGTAAAAATGTCTATTGTAGTAGAACCATATGATAAATAATATATTTTTATTTTATAGAGTCGCATGTGTATTAAATGTCCACAGGATTAAAAATCCGTCACAACCATATATAAACAAATCATCATCTTGCTTGAAAGCATACTGTTGATTGTCATTCATTACGACAAATAAAAAAAATGGTCGAGAAGAGTAATGCCTTTGGTTATGATTTCAATGAACGTATTTTTCGCTACTACTACTGGTCAAGTGATGTACACTATATCGTACTCAATGAGTAGGTTCTAAAGCTGCTGTTTGTAATCTTAAAAGATACGCAATTTATGGAGTGCCTGAAAGGATAAAAGCATACGTTTTTTCTTCATTCTATGAATCTGGCTACGTAAAAAGCCATATACTTTTGCTGGTTCAATGTGTTTTAAAAGAACACGGAACAAGGCTGATATTCTATTAGCCAAACAAAGAAAGAAACAAATTGGTCTTCTTGATACATATATTTTTGGTTAGATGGACATTTTGCTTTCTTGTAAAAAGTAAATATGCAAATTAGGTTATAAAATAACAAGACAGCCAACATCGGTAAAACACACAAAGCATTTTTTTATTACTTTCGATAAAAACTCATAAATTTGTGTGTGAATATGAATTGATGAATAAATATGCTCTGATTTTGATGCGCACTTTACAAAAGATAAACTACACTTATTTTTTTTATCAATCCAAAAATCCATTTTTTTCTGTAGCGAAAAATGTTTTTCTTTGTTTGATTAACTGATAACGATTAGCTCTTTTGTGAAATACGAGATTATGATTCGATTACTATCATTTTGTTGTGGAACAAAAAAAAGTTAACAATCATTATCACAAATTATCTGATGATTTTTAGCTTAACACAAAAAAAACTATATAATATTTCAGGAACATAAACAAATAAAAGTAATGTGCTGCTAAAAAGTTAATAGTTGTTAATATGCCGGCTTATATAGGTGGCAGCAAAAAAAAAATAGTTTTTGGCCCTTGGTTGAGTTGAGACTTGCTGTTTGCCAGTAAATATGCCTATATATTATTCAATGCACACCGCGTTAACATCATATTATGCGTGAAATGCTGTCACTCGTTTTATTTGGCCATTGGTGTGGTCAACATTTTGATTTATTTGTCGCCATTGAGAATGCTAATTAGGGATTTATGAATTTTCATCAGAGATGTGCAGACACACACATTGTGCGTATGTAGCCCCATCCTCAGATTTTTTTGGTGTGGGAAGGCTTCGGGTCAAATCAGTAATCTGCAAACAAAGATGCTCAATGTTCTTTGTACTCACACTTCACTACACACTCTCTAGGAAAAGTTAATGAAAATGTTTAACATGTGCTTTTTTGTTATGAACATATTTTTATACCACATGTCTTCACAGTGTCATCATTTCGCCAAATGTTTAATTCACGGTGCATAAGATGATGATGATGATGATGACACAAAGAACACTATATTTTCGCTAAATGCTGTTAATAAATTTTTCATGATCATCATTTTCGTGTTGTTTGAGTGGTGGCTGTCAGTGTCAGCGAGCAGCACACAACACGCATAACATAATGAATGCGGATGATGTTTGATGATGTTTGGTGTGATAAATATAATGGAAAAATCTATGTATGGAGAGAGTGCGGAGGAGAGTGTTATTATTATTATTAGTATTACACAATAGTACGGAATTTGAAATTAGATTAAAAATGTGTCATGTACTCACAAGTGTCTTCCTTGACTATGTAACTTAATATGTATGTAACACTTGTGTTCTTCATCATCACATCACTCTTCATAATTGAGTAGAGGGTCATGGTTGTAAGTTGTAATAAATTTTATATTCACGTGTTTAAAAAATCATTTCTTTTGTGTGTTTGACAGGGGTTGACAATCACCTTTTTTTGATTTACAGAGAAAAATGTTAATTTTTAGTGGCACCTGCCAACAAATCAAAAAAATTATTGTGTTAATACCTATTATTATTTTTTGCTTTATACCAGGGATTAAAAGTGTTTTGTTGTAGAATTTATTTTCAAAACAGATATGATATTCAAATTACCGTACATTTTTATGTCTATACGCGAATTTTGATGGGATGATGAAGTAATACTGCCAGTTCATAATAGTGGTTTACCATTAATTATCTGAAATTAATCAATATTGTAAGCTTTTCACGCTGAAATACCGTATTTTGTAGTGTTTTTGTAGCTATAGAGCTTTTTTGTTTGTTGTCGGCTATTCTGCACAGTCTGCACTTGCACACATGTACTGGTCACTGATTTCGTGTAAGCCGTGACTGAAGAAAAAACAGAAATCTTTGAACAACAATAATAATAATAATTGTTGAAAAGTATGCA
This sequence comes from Zhuqinia jingwanae, assembly GCA_027744095.1. Classification (NCBI taxonomy): domain Eukaryota; kingdom Metazoa; phylum Arthropoda; class Collembola; order Entomobryomorpha; family Paronellidae; genus Zhuqinia; species Zhuqinia jingwanae. The sequence goes on along the minus strand of JAHZNC010006814.1, from coordinate 5,942 downwards.
AGATAAAGTAAAAACTAGCTTTTGTATATGAATTTTACATACATACATACATATATAGCAGAGGTATATATATATTCTTGCTGAATGCTCATCAAACAAAAACATATTATATCACTTTCATGCTGAATACTAATGAGATCATTCACTTTTTCCTCTAATTTTTGTCACGTTCAGTCACAACTTTTCAGACAACTCTCTGCTGGTAACTAACAAAAATATGCAATAAAAATCTTTTACTTTTTAGAACTATACTTTTTTTTAGTATACCGTCGTCGTCTCTTTTTTTTTGAACTGGGATCCTCGCCTCTTAAACATGTTCAAGTTATAGGTTATAAAAAAAGTGATGAATTCATAAAGCACATAAAAAGATATTTCATTACCCTACTAGCTTAACGAATGTATAAGTATATATTATAGCATGTAGTTATAATATTTTGAATACTGCTGGATCCCATATTAAATAATATTTCAACTAGTTATTGCAATAATTTACTAGACTATGATGAAGATGCTGCTGCTGCTGCTGATGGTGATAATAATGAACACATAATAATATTACGACGATGATGAGGAAACCTTGAATCCATGATAAATGAAAATGATTAATGCACATTATCCCTCTGCAAAAGTTACATTTCAGCATATCAAAGCAAAAAAATACTTACAACATCAGGGGTGATTTGACAGGTTACCTGTGAGTACGAGACGAGACACATGCGCACATTTCTGTACACGGCGACTCCTGCACGATATAGTAATCATGTCACATTACGTTTCATTTCATTATCTTGGCCTGGCCAGACAAGACGAAGAAAGAAAGAGAGCGAGAAATAAGATACATGATGGCTTGGCTTTTTAAAAAAACATGAAATTTTCAACAAAAGTCAGCAGAAACATTTAGTCATCTAAAAAAACAAAGTGCATTGCCATTTGCCATCATCCACATCCTATCATCCCAGTACAGTTTTTTTACATAAAAAAAATTATTCGCTCCGTGAAATCATTTTGTTTAAAGAATTTTGATGAAATGAAAATGCTCAAGGAAAAAGTAAAGTCAGCCTTTTAAGCATTTTAAATCGATGCGCAGCAGCATGCATTGAGGGACGACGCGATCAGTTGTAATTTAAAATGCTTTCTTTTAGCATTTTTTTTCTGCATGATGATGGTCTGGTCTCTTTGTGTCTCTTGTTTGCTCATTGTATGGGTAATGGGTGCCGACAGGCTCTATTACAATTCTTCCTCTTTTAAAATGAACCGATCCTCAAAGTTTGGCAGCCAATATTTAAAATCGGAAATTCTTCTAGTTTCGTATATTATGTAACTTATAAATATACTCTTTATCTTTCATGTTGCATGTATACCTACATGTATGTACGTAGTACGTACTATTAGTAGCTATTTTGACAAGATTCATCGAGAAACCCAGCCAAAAATTAAGAAAGGACATTTGTATGTACATACATACGTACGCATTGCATTTTTTTACTAGCTTGGTCTTCACATTTGTGTGAAGTAAATAAAATAACGTGTTTTCCCGAAAATCTGTAATGTTTACACATGATGACTATATAGTCAATAGTTATATGATCCTAGTTATAAAGGTACATGCATGTGTTATAGTTATATATAGTGAAGTAATCATACTTGTTGGAGTACTACTACTATTAAACACTCTTGTATATAATATTACGTTGTGTATTAGCATTTTTTATCAATAAACCACGCTGAAAACAAATTGCGCCTCTTTTTCTTTATAGAGTATTACGGATATATGTATGTATATATATTTACGTAAGAGTACATGTGGCACGACCTTAGGATTCCATATTCATTTTTGCAGCAGAATATATTATGGATGGACAGACTAGTCACTAGTGTGAGCACTGATCCTCATGATTATGATGATGGAAAAAAATATATAGTTTTCCAAACAACATGTTAGTTTATTTGGGCGTGCTGACATTAAGCCGCCCACTATAACCGCCTTCTTTGTGTCACATAATGTTACAGACTGACGAACTATATAATAATGTTCTTCACATAATATACTTTCTGATATAGCAACTTATTTACAAAGAAGTAGTAGTAGTAGTAGTACTAGTAATAATAGAAGGTGGAAGATTCATCTTCTTCAAAGTTCAATTTCATCGAGAGAGGAGAGAATCAAAAAGTAGTTAATTTTTAATGAATGATGTCGGTGGATGTGTAGTAGCAGCAGCAGCAGCATCAGCAGCAGTACAAGTAGGAGAACATCGGCCAAAGTAGTAAAGTAAGCAGTTTAATAGTTGTACTTGATCCTTGGCAAAAATTGCAATTGTGGGATACTTTGTTGTGTTGTTGTTCTATCAATTCTATCTAAAATGTACTTTAAAAAATTATCAAGTCAAAGCTATAGGCTATAGGTATATGTAGACAGTAGTATGCCTACATACCTGGTAGGACGATTTTGAAGGATATATACAATATACATACATACATATTGTATGATTATATGAAAACCAGAGTCAATTTTCATGTCTATATGTCTGCCCCTTTTAAACAAATACATGGAATAATGATGATCCATTAGCTAAAGTAGATTTTCGTCGTAGGGTTGTTTGTTGTAAGTAAGTAAGTATGTAGTAGTAGTAGTAGTAGTAGGAGCACCCTATCATAATAATATAATCAAATGCTTAGCCACAAAATAAAAAGATCACTCAAAAGCTTTGTTGAGTACGAGAACAACGGCGGTTTGATAGTAAAAGTGGTTTGGTTTTTATATAATACACCTTTACTTTTTCAGAGATTGTCATATTATTATTATTATTATTATTATGTGCTCTGCGTATGCTTAAACACACACACACACACACAAAAGTGATTTTATTTTACAATGATTCATCTGACTACACACCATCTCCCCAGTCAACTACACGACTTTATCAATAAAAATATATATGTATATATATATAATAATAATAAGTAGATGGTTAAGTACACAATAGTCAATTCATTGTGCTCACCCAGTTCATATAAGAAGAAATATGAGAAGTTATCCAATTACCTTGTTAAATTATTTACGATTTTTATATCATTTTATCTGCGCTTAGTTTCGTTTTTTTCAGTGGTTGACACCCTCTATATTATATTTTATCCACGCATATAATGTAGCATACAATACACAAACAGACAAGTATCATATGCATACACTTTAGAAAACAGTTCAAAAAAATATAATAATAAGAGCGGCTCTCTCCTGTGCATCATGACTTGTTTTTGTTCAATTTCAAGTTATTAGCCAAGAGAAGGAGGTGGGCTTATATTCTCTCTGGCTGATTTGATTGTATTTGTTTAAGTTTTTTTGTGTGTGCTGCGTGGAATAATGATATTATATTATTATGCGGTGTGAGTGTGTGTAAATTTTTACTGGTTTTAAAAGAGACTTGCTTTTCATGATCAGGATGATGATGATGATTCACTCTTTTATTTATATCCCATCGGCGGCGGATTAAAATATATATTTTTAACGGTTGGGATATAACCATACGTATAATTATCTCTCGTGTGAAAGAGTGAGGAGTGTGTGGAGAGAAAGAGAGAGAGAGAGGTAGATGTGATTGTAAAAAGAGTTTGTCTGCCAACCAGCATTGTTTATAAAATATTATAGCAGAAATGTGCACACATATACATACGTTAACAAGAGTAATAATATGGTTTTAATGTGAAGAATAATGAAGTGATCTGTGTGATTTGATTAGCCGTATGTACCTGTAACTCGACACCTTTTGAAAAGAAGTGATTTTAAAAAAGTATTTTGGCCGGTGAATATGAATCACGTACCGCAACCCTTTCATAATGACAAGGTGAGGGAGAAGATATATAATAATAATTGCAGTTTTTATTGATTTTTATTGTGAGTACTTGCATGTTTGTAAGTGTGTGCGAGTGTCATAATTTTTTTAATTTTCTACAACAACATTAAAAAGTAATTTTAATTATCTGTTTGTACATATTACATACATTAATATATATTTCACTTTACATTAAACATTACTCATTGTCATTACTCATATATCAATTTAATTTTTATGAGTACCACTTCACGCACTTGTGGTTCTGATGATGCGGCAGCACGAATTTTATTGTTTATGTTTTATTGCATAAATTTTATTTTAAAATTTTAGTCCTTCAAAACCTGAAACTTTTAATATTTATTTATGAGTAAGTTCCAAATGTTTTTAGTAGTTATATTTGCTAAAGAAATATTTACATATGTGAGGAATAATGTTAACCTACTACAAGTTGTAGTACGTAGGTGTGACAAAATTCATTACAATTAGCAAACATCATTTCACACGCTTGCACCCACCACGATATGATAATTAAGACCCTCAAACAAAGCACCAAAGGATGATTAGGCAAATTAGCATTGTCAGCATAACATAACGCACTCTAGAACGCATTTTCACTGCATATTATTATGTAAGCTTGTGCGAGTGAATGTCATATATTATCAGACATATGGACAACAATAAGTAGGCAGAAAAATAATGATGAGTTGTTGTAATTCATGTTTGTGGTGCATGGACAAAACAAAATAAAAATCAATGACAAATATGGGATTTCGCATATAAGATACCAAGAAATGGAGCGGAAAGTTTTTACTTTTTTTGCTTCAAATTTTATATATCTTTGTTCATCATGATGAGTTACACGCACGTATTTTCTTGTTCCCCATGCGTTAATACCATCTGACTTCCGGTGACGATGGTGGCGTAGGATGCATTTTGCATTGCGTGAGAGCCAATGCACCACACGAAAATGAATGAGTTGTCCTTCATCAAAAACTCGTCCTTTTTAAGCAGGTGTCTTCACGATTTACAATTTCTGTGGACTTCTTGAGGCATACTGCTGGAATATCTTCGTTCCTTAATCATGAGTTCTCACAGTCATAAAATCAAAAAAGGGCGCAATTGCTTGCCAAAATATTATTGAAAATTGAACAACGTGCCATAGACGTATGGACGTATGGCATCATGTGCCTCCCACAACGAAACGGCAAACGTTGGTTTTTTTTGTTTCCTCCTTCAGTTTCTTCATTTCTTCATGACTGTGACTCTTCAAACAAACCTTGATGATTTCCTTGTACTATTGGTGAGTCTTCTTCACACACTCTTTCGCTCGCTCGCTCACTCTCTCTCTCTTTAGTACAATAACTGTTGAGAACAATATCAATTTTACACGAGTGCTAACATCAGCATCATAACTTTAAATGTGCGGTTTATAGTCTCATTTGGTCTGGTTGGCGAGTCGTTTACTAATGTATACACGTTTATTCTCTTGAGAGTTTGTTGAACAAGTAGACACGGAACACGATAAATGCAACCAGAAACAGAGCTCACTATAACTCTTGAGAGTTCCACAAACAAGAAATAATGGTGGTGGTGGTGGTGGACATAATTGGCAACTTGGCGAGCCATTATTATACTACTCAACAACATACCTACCTATATTTCAACTGCACATTTCCCTTTTTAATACATTGAATGCATAGAGACTTCACGGGAAAATGAACAATTGGAGTTGACATCATAAATGGGAAACAAACAAAGAGGAAGAAAGAAAAGTTTGACTACCACATTTAGATGCATATATTTTTTTTCTTTGTAGCTGCAGGAGTCTATAAAAAATGACATTCTCTCTGTTGTTGATTTTTGGTTGTTTAAGGATGATGATGATGGGAATTCTTTGTTATTGTTCATTATTTTGAAACATTCATAATAATGGGTATGTGCACCTGAGTTGCCAACATATTCATTGTCATCCTCATCTCTCCCTTTCATAACATTTTTTTGTTGAGCATAATAAACTATTAAATATATATATGAAAAATACAAGCATATTATCTAAAATCTATTTTCTTTTCCATGTGTTGTTGTTCTGTTGTTCATAAAGCACACAAT